>QRFJ01005048.1:0-59688 GCA_006176705.1 Cocos nucifera | reverse complement strand
GGAGAGAAAAGATAGTTTTTTAAAACTTCACAAAACACAGCAGATAAAGAAATGAGATCCTGATGAGGCAACAATCATCGGTCAGAAAGGAGTCAATGTGATGATTCAAGCTATTACTTTAGTGAGGGAGTATATGCATGACTAAGGTCAGTTATTTGGAGATACTAGACTACCCTCTCTATCTAGTCAACTTGAACTTCTTCTTAAAGATATACCGACCTACTCTTCTTAGGATGCTAGTGAAGGAAAATCCTGATTTCCCAGTCCAGGTTCGTTCAGATCTAATCAGATCAAGAGATATATTTCAAAAAATTTTTTTTTTGATCTGTATCAGATCTGAGATATTTCAGATCTGATTCTTATTATTTTAATAAATAAAATAAATAAGGATAAATTAAATCAAATTTAATTTACCTGATTTGGGTAATCCTATTACTCCGTTGATGATCCTGTATGCAGCAGAAGGTTCTGGATCTAGCCACGCAAGCACCTGACCTCTATCGATATCCACTTAGGCTAGAATCTAGAGATCCTTCTTCTCTATCAATTCTTCCAAAAGATCAGATCTGGATCTTGATCTGGAGGATCTTCAAAACCTCTTTGAAGATCAGCAGTCGTCCTTGCAGCAGCGCAGCTTCTGCTTTTATCGCCTTTCTCTTGATCTGGATTGCACCAACCAAAGTCCAAAACCTTTTGGACGTGGAGAGGAGAGGGAGAAGATGGTTTGGCATGGAGGAAGAGAGGAGAGGCAGCCTTGGCATGGAATTATGATTCCCAATATTCTATACAATCTGAGTTGGGCACAGGGTCTTATTTATAGACTTAACTGTGATCCAACTCTCTTTCTTCCCAACCAATCACAACCCTTTGTGAAATCAGATCTAAATCTGATTGGTGCGAATAGAGTCCCTTGGATTCTTCCTTAGAGGGGCACCTAAGATCCGTCAAACTAGATTCTTAGAGAAACTCTAATTGGAATCCAAAAGGGAGGTGGAGTCCTTGTCCAACAAGGACTCCTAGGCGCCTCCAACTTAGGCCAGCGCTAGGGTGGCGTGCGCCCTCCTCCTTGCCAGGTTCTGTAGGGGGACAGGCCCACCAGCTCTCCAATAGGTGCGTGACATGTGGTAAAAGTCCAAAAATATCGATGTCAATATTTGACCAATCAAAGGTAGACTTTTGACCAAAGTCAAGAGAACAAGAAATGCAAGTGACCAAAATGGTAGGTAATTGTCTTACAAAATAAGACAATCTTTTTCTGATTGGAAACCTCCAGTAGACCATATGAAGGCCTCTGATTGAGCACAAACTCCTTTGGCTCAGACAGGACAAATTTATTATGATAGAAAAGAAGAACTTAGGTTCAATCGAGTGCTAGCACGATTTCCTTGAACCTAATTGAATCTCATTCAGATCAATTAACTAGATCAGTTCAATTGATGATCACTAGATTCAAACCCTTTATTTTTGTGACCCAGTTAGGTTCAGTCTATATGGTAATGGGATATGTCATGATCTCTATCATCGACATCATCGAAACTCCTTTCGATGGATCAGAAACTCTTCTGATTCGAACAGCTAGAATGATGATCATCTAAATCATTCTAATTGCTCCAAAATCCAAGTGACACCTAGCAATATATGGTGGCAAACCCTCAGAGCTAAATGCAATCTCTTGTGCAGCTACTTGTGTGATTAAAGTTCTTCTGTCTTGAGCCCGATCAGATTAGGGTTAGGTGAACTCATCAAACCCTAGTTCTATCATATGATGTAATCAATTCGATTCGAGTCCAATGTGAAAATCTAAATAGAAACCTTTTCTATTATTTCACTCTGCCATGGCCATGGGCTTCTAGACTTGATTCTCATGATTATCATAGGGCTGCTCCTCTACCATCGAGGTTGATAGATTCCATCTTGATGCCATCCAGTTCCTACAATGAACATGCTATAGCCAACATACACCTCAGGGTTCCATATGGCTAGGGACGCCGAGTAATGGTATATGTCAAACTATAACACCCTCAAGGTGAACTGCCGATGCACCTCAGGTCAAAGAACCAGAACACACACTGTAGCATCGAGTCAGTCATGACGAGAGGTAGACTTCTAATGACTACTCGTGGTGGTCAGCTCAGTGCCCTCTTCTCTAACGAGTATCTGTACTCTCACTCTGATGTCTCCACACCGTAGACTTAAGACTCATCTACTAAAGAGAAATGATTGTACACCAACCTTTCGGATCAATCACCATCCTCGTGATGATCCTATGGTCAGGAGCAATTTATAAGTTAATAATGATTATTCATGTCTTAAATTTTCAACTCTTGAAAATATGAAATTATCATTGCCATTAACTCAAAGGGTGTATCACAGACACTAAATAACACATATGTGATAGAAATAACCCATTTATTGATTTAGTCAAAATTTAATTTTGCCCCTAGAAGTGTATTCAAGTGTAGCCAATTCTGGCTTCTAGGGCACATATATCTAACAAATCTCCCACTTATCCTAAAGTCCAATTGGCTGCAAGTCTAAAGTCCCATCTTCTCAAGGTGGGCTTTCGAACTTCTCTGGCCCAACGGCTTTGGTAAGTGGGTCTGCCACATTATCTTGTGGAGTCGACTCTCTTGACCTCGGACGTAATCCTTCTCGAGGTAATCGCGGATGAGGTGGTATCGCCGCTAATATGCTAGATTTCTAGTGAGACCTCAGCTCCTTAGCAAGGGCTATGGTGCCATTTTGTCGCAGTATAGAGGAATGGCATCTGACGGCTTTACTCCATTTCTGCAGCAAACTTCTTGTACAGAATGCTTCCTTCACAGCCTCTGATGCAGCGATAATATTCTGCTTCCCATGGTGGAATCTGCTATCACGGTTTGCTTGAAACTCTTTAGCTGACAACACACCAATTGCACACAAATAGCTGCTAGGATGTCGACTTTCGATCATCTATATCAGCCAGTGAAATCTGAGTCTGTTATCCCTGGAACTTGAGTTCTCCATTACCATAAGGCCAACATTATATCCTTAGTCTTTTCTCAAGTACTTAAGGATATCATTCACAGAAGTCAGTGTTTCTTCACCTGGATTTGACTGATATCTGGCCTTGTGAACACTCACAGCATGGGCTAACATATCAGGTCGTTGTACATAGCATGGCATACATGAGGCCCCTATTGCAGAAGCATAAGGGATCCTGCTCATGCTTCTATTTTCCTCAGGTGTGCTAGGGGTAACATCTTCTTGGAAGATGAATACCATGTCTGAGGATATTAATCCCCTCTTAGAGTTTTCCATACTAAACCTCTTTAGTACTTCCTCTTATGTACATCTTCTGTGAAAGTCCTAGCATCCTAGTCCGGTCTATCCCTATAGACCTTAATTCCTAGAATAAAGGATGCTATCACCGATAGGTCTTTTTCATGGGAGAATCCTTGGACAACCCGCATTTTGACTATTCGTCAACATGGGAATATCATGTCCTAACTAAGGAGGATGTCATCCACGGTACAATACGAAGGATACAACAGCACTCCCACTGACCTTTTTGAAAACACACGGTTCCCTCTTCATTTTGATGAAACAAATATTTGATCACATCATTGAAAATGAGTGTTTCCAGCTCTGAGATGCTTGCTTAAGTCCATATATGGACCTTGTTGCCAGTTGACAAACCTTGTGATCAGTATCACTGATGTGAAACCTAATGGCTGTTCGCATATAGATTCTTCCTCAAGATATCCATTTTAGGAATGGTCGTTTTCACACGTCACTTGCCCATATTTCATAATCGAAATAGGATGGCAACGGCAAGCAATGTGCGGATGGAATTTGGGACATAGCCACTGGGGAAAGTATCCTGATAGTCAATGCTTCGGTTGACTATAACCCTTTTTGCCACAGTCTAGCCTGACTGTCTCCACATTTCCATCTTGCAACCAATCTTTCTCTTGAAGATCTATTTACATCCAATAGTACTAATACCTTCTGGTGGATCTACCAAGGTCCAGACTTGGTTTGAGTGCATCGAGTCAATTTCTGACTGCATTGCCTTCTAGCATTTCTCGAGTTGATATCTGATATCAACTCGTTTGTAGGTTTTTGGGATCATCACCATTGGCACCATTACCTACGAGGAACATTTCCTCTACTTTCTTTGAAATAATACTAAGTATCTTTTGGGGACGAAAAACTCTTTTCGATCTACGAGGTGGAGGAGGTAGTAATTCTTATTGGCTCAAAACTGATTAGGTTCCACTTGGTCCTTAGCTTGTTCCACTTGTGAGACTTTCTCATCAAGCTTGATCTGTTTTCCAATGCCGCTGTCTTGAATAAACTATTTTTTCAAAGAAAGATGGCATGTCGACTCACAATCACATTGTGTCTTCTGGAATGTAGAAATAGTATCCTAATAACTCTTTAGGATACCCTATGAATCGAGCTCTAAAAGGAACCTAAACTCTTAACTTGTCCGCTTGTTGTCTTTTGACATGACTGGACAATCCAAATTCTGAGATGAACTCAAACTTGGTTTCTTACCGTGCCATATCTCATACGGTATGGTAGAAATGGTTTTAAAGGGAACCCTATTTAGTAGATAGATTGAAGTTAACAATAAGTATCCCCAAAGGAAATCAGGGAGGTCTGTGAAGCTCATCATAGATCGAACCATATCCAATAGAGTTCGATTTCTCCATTCTGAAACCCCGTTGAATTGAGGTGTTCCTGGTGGAGTCCATTGAGAGACTATGCCATTTTCCTTTAGATGTCTAGGAATTCTGGCTAAGGTATTCACCTCCTCGATCTGATCGAAGAACCTTAATGGGTTTTTCTGTTTGTTTTTCTACTTCATGTCTGAATTCTTTGAACTTTTCAAAAGCTTCAGACTTGTGTCTCATAAGATATACATACCCATACCTAGACAGATCATCGATAAAGGTAATGAAGTAGACAAAATTACCTTAGCCGCGGCACATCAAAATGGGCCGCACACATCAGTATGTACTAGGGCTAGGAGATCTGTGGCCCTTTCCCCATGTCCTACAAAGGAAGTTTGTCATTTTGCCCTGAAGACAAGTTCACAAAGTTGGATATGACTCGGAAGTCAACGGACTCAATAGCCCATTTTCTCACATTTGTTGATCCTATCTTCTGCTATATACCTAGTCTCAGGTGCCATAGATATCTGTCGTTTAGACATCTCTCTAGGTCGTTGGCATTCACGTTTTGCTCGATAGTTAAAATAGGTACATCAATATGTAGCTGATAAAGATCATTAATAAGGAAACCATTTGCAATTTTAATTTCTTTCATAAAGAATGTTACAATGGTCCTTAAAGAAGGTGATCACATAACCTTCTTGTGCTAAGCATGAAACAGAAATCAAATTTCTGCTAGCTGCAGGCACAAAATAACAGTCATTCAAAACTAAGTCTAAATCAGATGGTAATCGAAGAGGGTATGTTCCCACAACTACTACAGCAACTCTTGCTCCATTACCGACACGTAGGATCATGTCTCCATCCCTCAGCCTCCTGCTATCCTCAAGACCCTGCATCGAAGTACACAGATGAGCACTAGAACCAGAGTCAAGCACCCAACTGGATGCAGAAGAAACCGTAAGGTTAGACTCAATAATGAGCATACCTCCAGAAGGACCTTCCTTCTTGTTCTTCAGGGTGGCCAGATAAGTAGGGCAGTTCCGCTTCCAATGGCCATCGCTGTTGCAATGGAAATACTTTTCTTTGACATCGGCCTTCTTCTTCGGCTCTACCTTCTTCTTCTTTGATCCTTCCATCTTTTGCTTTTTCATAGACTTCTTTTTCTTTCCAGAAGACTTTCTTTTGGAAGAAGTCCATTTCATAGAAAGAACTGAGCCTTTAGAACTTTTCATAGAAAGTCAGCGGTAACCAGCATATATTAATCGGCAAGAAATTTTGAAGTTTGCCGTGGTAATTCATGATGATTCGGCCGCATATCATTTCAGGTACAGTATCTATGAAGTGATACTGAACGAACAATAAGTCTGCTATCGCCCTAGCATCGTCAAGTCAGCAAACGTTCTCAGGCAATCACTTCACACTGAGCTTTCCAAGCTCTTCCATGTCCTTATCATTATTAGACAGTGATCTGGACTGACTGCCCATCACGCATCTTAGCCTTAAAAAGTCATTTTGTGACTTGATATTTGGCTGTGCGACTCTGTTCACCAAACATCTCCTGCAGGTGAGCCAACATTTGGCGTGCAATCCCGATATCCTAATGTTGGTGCTAGAGCTCATCAGACATCGAGCCCAACATGTAATATCTGGCCTTATTATCTTCGTCTATCCATATTTCTAGAGATGCTCTCTGTTCAACAGATGGACGGGCTGGTAAGGTGGGAGGGTCCTGATCCAAAACATGGGTTAACTTCTCGGAACCCAAAATAATTTTGTAGTTCCTGAGCCAATCTTTATAATTGGGTCCGGTCAGGTTATGTGTGTCCAAGATACATGCCAATGGGTTGGACGCAGACATTTTCCTATAGAGAGTCAAAGATTCTAGTTAGATATTGTAATTTTGACTTGATCAATTTGTTTAGGAATTTTATTTTTAAACAAATTAGCTCCCACTATTTTCTCGGATCCCTACACTCCCTCTGTAGAGATGCGAAAATCTCCATGATTAATGATTTCTAGTGGGTGGTGCGTCTCACCAACTGAACTCATCACCTCACCTAACAGTTATTGGTGATGGGTTAGCCAATGAGTGAACAACTCTTGTTCAATGATTCTCTAATCATGGTGCACCCAAACTTGGTCTCTAATTCATGAATCTCACCGTATCCAAAATATTGATCCACTCCTTAGTGAAGTCAGATCCACCATTTGCATAGACTGGGTTTCTAATTGAGTCTCTCACCGTATCCGAAATATTGAGTCCAACTCATCCTCCAGCCCATAGCATCCAATGCCTAATAGACATGGTTGCATCTTCCCGGTGCAACTGAGCCACTAATATTCCAGTCGAGAATAATCAACCTGGGAAGGGCCGCACATCTACAATGGTGGAAGACCTTCAGACTTAATCTTTTCTTAGGGAGAATTGATTCAGGTCTCATTAAACTAGACTTGGCTTAGTCATAACAATTATGACTAACCTAGTGGCATGGGTTAGCTCGGATTATTGACCACCTCAGATCAGAACTGTGTCAACAGATATGGCCAGGTAAGTGAGACCGGTGGAAGGAATATGCCATTAACTCGTACAAGAATGCATTCAGGTCGAGTAGCTTCCAATTAAAAATCCAGTCGGTCGTATGTGCCAAACTTACCTTAGACACCAAATTGTTGAGTCAGAACCAATTGGGTTAGCCTACAATCCAGACTCTAACCTCTGAAGCCTAATTAGGTCTTGCTTGATCGTGACTCGATCTTGACCAGACTTAATCCTATTAGGCTGGTCAATTTAAGCATTGTTGATCCCATCTAACCAACTCTTGATTCGGTTTGATCAACCGCTTAGACCTAATTGAGCTACCCAAGCCCGAACCCAGTATTATGAATATGTCTTAGATCTAAAATTCTCAATTTTAGACCTAATTAATATTCCATAATCTTAATTTTTAATTAAGTAGGGTTCATAAATAAAATATGCACAATAAATCCTAGGGTTTCAGGATCTAGGGTTTTGCAGAAAGTAAGTTTTGGGTTTCTGATTAAGGACGAACACGCAGCACCCCTACACATCATAAGAACACCCCATCGAATGGAAGAGAGGGCCTTTAAATCCTTCTTCGTTCTTATGACCGGACGGCCAAGAGGAACGCCTTAATCAGGAACATGCAATACTACAAAACAATTTTAGATCTATATCATATATCTCATATACAAATTAGATCTAATCATGGCATATTTTGCATACATCTCATGTATCAATCATGCATATTTTTAGATCTAAATTATCTCATAATAATCTAAAAAATTAGATTTAAATTGATCTAATCAAAATAAATTCTAATCTAGATAATTATGTAGAACTATTCTACAACTAGTCTAGACATGCATCAATCATATCTCATATGATGTTTAAAATTAAATAATTTTTATTTGCTATTTTTTAGATGTTATTATAAACCATTATAATATCAAAAAATAGTAAATAAATAGATCTAAAATATGATTTAATCAAATTAAATTAAAAACATGCAAGACTATTTCTATAGAACTATTCTATTTTAGAACTAGTCATGCATATTTTCTAATCTTAGATCCAAATCATTTAATTTTAATTTTTTCTAATTTTAGATCTGATCACATCTCATGTGACATCTGAAAATCAACTTATTTTTTTAATTAAAATAAATTTAAAATTAGATCTAAACACTTTTAGAACCTGGCTCTGATACCAGTTGAAGGAAAATCCTGATTTTTTGATCCAGGTTCGTTCAGATCTGATCAGATCAAGAGATATATTTCAAAAATTTTTCTTTTTAATCTATATCAGATCTAGATATTTTAGATCTAATTATTATTATTTTAATAAATAAAAATAAAATTAAAATAAATTAAATCAAATTTAATTTACCTTGATTGGGTAATCCTATTACCCATTGATGATCCTGTATGCAGCGGAAGGTTCTGGATCTAGCCACGCAAGTGCCTGGCCTCTACCGGTATCCACTCAGGCTGGATCTAGAGATCCTCTTCTTCTCTATCATGTCTCCAAAAATCAGATCTGGATCTGATCTGGAGGATCTTCAAAACTCCTTTTGAAGATCAGCAGTCGTCCTTTGCAGCAGCGCAGCCTTCTAGCTTTCACTCGCCTTTCTCTTGATCTGAGATCGCACCAACCAAAATCCAAAACTCCTTTTGGACGTGGAGAGGAAGGGGAGAAGATGACTTTGGCATGGAGGAAGGAGGGGAGAGGCAGCCTTGGGTGGAAATTTTCAATTTCTTTTCTAATACAATTTGAGTTGGGCGTAGGGTCTTATTTATAGACTAAGCGTGATCCAACTCCTCTTCTTCCCAACCAATCACAATCCTTTGTGAAATCAGATCTAAATCTGATTGGTGGGAATAGAGTCCCTTGGATTCCTCCTTAGATGGTGCCTAAGATCGGTCAAACTTGATTCTTAGGAGAACACTAATTGTAATCCAAAAAGGAGATGGAGTCCCTATCCAACAGGGACTCCTGGGCGCCGCCAGCTTGGGCGCACGCCACTCCTTGCTAGGTTTCGATAGGAGGACAGGCCCCCACCAGCTCTCCAATAGGTGCGTGACATGTGGATAGAAGTCAAAGTGTCAATGGTAAATATTTGACCAGTCAAAGGTCAACTTTTGACTAAAGTCAACGAACGAGAAATGGCAGATGACCAAAAATGGTAGGTATTATCTTACAAAATAAAACAATCCTTTTTTGATCTAAATAGGCTCCAGTCAGACCAAGTGAAGGCCTCTGATTGAGCACAAACTCCTTTGGCTCAGTCAGGATAACTTATTTATGATAGTAAAAGAAGAACGTTAGGTTCAATCGAGTGCTAGCATGATTTCCTTGAACCTAATTGAATCTCATTCAGATCAATTGAACTAGATTAGTTCAATTGATGATCACCAGATTCAAACCCTTGTTTGTGTGACCCAGTTAGGTTCAGTTCTGTATGGTAATGGGATATGTCATGATCTCTATCATCGACATCATCGAAACTCCTTTCGATGGATCAGAACTCTTCTGATTCGAACAGCTAGAATGATCGATCATCTAAATCATTCTAATTGCTCCCAAAATCCACCAGTGACACCTAGCAGTATATGGTGGCAACCCATCAGAGCTGAATGCGAACCTCTTGGTGCAGCTACCTGTGTGATTAAGTTCTTCTATCTTGAGCCCCGATCAGATTAGGGTTAAGGTGAAACTCGTCAAACCCTAGTCTCTATCATATGATGTAATCATTCGATTCAAGTCCGATGTGAAAATCTAAATAGAAACTCTTTCTATTATTTCACTCTGCCATGGCCATGGGCTTCTGGACTTGATTCTCATGATCATCATAGGGCTGCTCCTCTACCACCGAGGTAGATAGATTCCATCTTGATGCAATCCAGTTCCTACAATGAACATGCTATAGCCAACATACACCTCAGGGTTCCGTATGGCTAGGAGATCGAGTAATGGTGTAGTCAAACTATAACACCCTCAAGGTGAACTGCCGATGCATCTCAGGTCAAAGAACCAGACACACTACTGCAGCATCGAGTCAGTCATTGACGAGAAGGTAGACTTCCTAATGACTACTCGAGGTGGTCACGCTCAGTGCCCTCATTCTCTAACGAGTACCTGTACTCTCGCTCCGATGTCTCCACACCGTAGACTCAAGACTCATCTACTAAAGAGAAGCGATTGTACACCAACCTTTCGGATCAATCACCATCCTCGTGATGATCCTATGGTCGGGAGCATTTTATGAGTTAATAATGATTATTCATGTCTTAAATTTTCAACTCTTGAAAATATGAATTATCATTACCATTAACTCAAAGGATGTATCACAGACACTAAATACACATATGTGATAGAAAATAACCTATTTTATTGATTTTAGTCAAAATTATAATTTTGCCCCTAGAAGTGTATTACAAGTGTTAGCCAATTCTGGCTTCTAGGGCACATATATCTAACACTCTTTTCCTCCAAAAGCCATTCTTGCCTCAGTCTTCTCTTTCCTTCGATCCCCATTCATCTTCTTTCCAAGGGTCTTACACTCCTTCCTTCCCTTTCCGAGTTTCGGACATCCTTTCGGCCGATTCTCATTGCATCCATCATCCTTTCTTTCATCCCAGATAGCTTAGGTCAGTTTTCTATTCCTTCTCTTAGGTTATTCATGCTCTTTCTTTCTAGCTTCTTACTCCCTTGATTTTTTGGCAGCAACATTTACCCTGCATTTTACCTTATTTTTTAGGGGTTTTCTTGGGATTTTATTTCGATCCGGATGTCTTTCAAAACCTCCCACTCCATTAGTTCTTGGGACTCACCTAGACCGACCTTCCTTGATCTCGCACCTCAGAATGAGGTAGATCCTAGGAACATGTCCCACTTGTCCTTCGTTCCAGACACCATCCCATCTATTCTTACTTCAGACGATCTTTCTCTGATCCAAATTTGATATGGAATCCCCCAAGTGTTGGGAATGTATTCCAAAGCCAATCATCAGTCTATTGATGGTTGGAACATATATTTATAATTGTATATGAATTATAAATTAATAAAAGTTTTTTTGATATTTTTTATCATAAATTCTATTATCTTCTAATGAACTCCTATGTTGTGATGATGTCTTTAGGACCATCTAGATTCGGCAAAGAAAGATTTATCATTTAGTCCTTAAATAGTTCATGATCAAATGATGCGTTGTTACTTAGGACGATAATGTTTATCAAGTATAGGTAGTTGTGTACCATATAGATTGGTTATCCTCATAACCAAGAAGTGTTGAGACACTGATGTGGTATGCAAGTGAGATATATGGATACATCTGTACTAAACGTGATCAACTTCGAGGCTTTTCTCCTATCAAGATTAGCTCCAATGGAATATGGGTATAAATGTTCCTCCGACTTGAGATCATCACGGTGACGTTCAAGCAACTCACTGTATTTTGGTGCCAGACTATCTAAATTTCTAATTCAATGATGGAAGGTTTCTAGGCACAGTCAAGTACTTGGAGTCAATGTGTGTATCAAGATGGGATTGACCACTCCTAATTTTAGGAGCTGTGTTCAATTGTATTTCAATTTAGCAAAATCTTGATTAGGGTAGTCTTGTGAGTAGTTACGAGACTAATTACTTTGAGACATGATATGAATGTATTTTCTAGGGTTGACAGTCTAATTCTGAGTCATCTATTACATAGAGGTGATAAGGATAAATTATATGGTAACCATATTTGCGTAGATTTTGAATGTTGCGATTATGATTATTCGACCTATCCGAACGTCGGGTACAATTGCTAGATGGTCACTTCGATTAATATAAAAATTGATTTCTATGCTATCGGCTTAGATTTGGACCTACGGAGTCATACACACTAAAGGTTCCTACCTGATCTGATGGCTGGCCAAGAGTCCCACTAGACTAAGACTCTTCGATCGAGGGTCCTACTGGGTTAGGATACTATCTCAATGTCTAGGAGTCTATGGTCAAGAGTCCCACTAGACTAAAACTCTTTGACCAAGAGTCTCACAGCTCTAGGACCCTGAGTCCTACATGTTTGGGACTCTATGATTGAGAGTTGGGACTCCATAAGCATGAGTTCCACTTATTTCGGACTCCGTGATCAAGAGTCTCATTGGTTTGGGACTCTTCGATCAAGAGTTTCATTTTGATGGGACTCTATTGTCTGGACATCTATTGAATTTGGACTTTGATTTTATGAGAGATTTTATTAATAATTTGATCACTAATTAATTTAATTTGATTGAGTAATTATTTTTGATCCAAGTTCAATTGAATTGATTTCAGTTGGGTCTAACCCGATTAGGTCGTTGGTTGACCTAATCATCGAGGAGGTTTGAACTTTGATTTGATCAGAGATTGGGCTTGATCAATTCCTAATTTTATTGAAATTTAATTGAGCCTAATTAAGCCTAAATGTGACTGGTTTAAATTAGTCTAATTGGGCCTAACCTATTTTGAATTGGTTGGTTCAATTGGTTCAAGTTTGAATTTTAAAGACTAGTTTGACTAGTCTTCTTTCCCTGTGCTATTTAACCCACACCTACTTAAAAATTTAATCTAATTTTCTCATGACTTATTTCCCATGCACAAAAGAGCTTTTGACCAGGTCTCCCATGTTCCAATGGATAAGGTTTGGTTGTTATTTGTTTTGATTTGAATGATATTCAAATTTGGATTAAAAACAACCTCTACCTTATCCATGCGCCACCCTTCTATTGTGCGACACTTTTGCTACATGAGAAAAGGTTTCTCATGATTCTTTTCCATGCAAAAGAGGTTTTCGCCCATCTTTTCTCATGTCCCAAAGTGGATGGGATCAAGTGGTTTGAAGATTGAATTCAAAATGAGTTTGAATTTGGCCTAACAACCAACCCGATCTTTCTCTCCATGCAGTGTCTACTCTCTTTGGTGCAAAATAAATAGGAGAAAATTTTGGGATGTGAAAGAATAGATCTAAGATTGAGAGAGGACTTTTGTGTGCCTTTTGGTGCATGAGAAAAACATTTTAAAAATCCTATGAGGTGAAAAAATAGAGAAAGGCTAGCGTAAGGTTTCAAGGTGCATTTGATCTAGTGTTTTGACCTAGGATTTGGGAATCCATTTCGTGAGCTACGAGTGTTGAATGCCCATAAAACTTTGTGGAGAACCTCCTCTACCTCTTTACTATATCTACCAGTGACCCAGAGCATCCGTGAAGCCCATAGATAAGGATCAAAGGCATTCGATCAAAACAACCCTTGAAAGATTCTAGTGTCGAGCTAGCACTCACGTGGGAGCTGATCAGAATCAGGAGCCTCGTGTGGATGATCCATGGAGGCCAAACTCTTATGTGGCTGCATTGAGACCAGCAAAACTCTTTGATGATGATCAGATCACGGTGATCAACTACCGACGAAAAGGTATTATGTTAATAGTTCACTACATAGTTTTATTTTTAGATCTATTGATGTATGCATGCATATTATGTTAAGATCATAATGTGTATGGTTAAATAATCTAATATGATCAGTAGATAATTAATTAGATTAATTATTTTTTGCTGCTTCTTTGCTATTTTCAAAAAATTTTAAAAATAGCTTAGCAAACCCTGCACTATTTTCTTCAATTGGTATCAGAGCCAGGTTTCTTAAACATGATATGCTTGCATATTAAAATCTAGATTGCACGGACTGTAGGTTGTCCTGCTGTAGGGTTTACCCCCTACAGTGAAAAAGATGTCTTGGTACGTTGCTGATCTATATTGTTAATCATGAAATTACTAGATTTGACCTAATACTTTTATGATCAAGTTATATTAGGCTTTAATTTGATTTATGATCATTAATACATAATTAGATAAAATTTGATTCATGATTTCTTGATTATGTAGTGTACATAGTTTCATATTAAACCCTACAACTAGTATTGTTTATGAATTGAGAAATTTAATGAGTCGACACAATTAGTGAATAATGCTAAGTTGTAAAAAATCTTTCAAAATTAAAAAAATATTTTTAAAATGCCGAATCCTAATCCTCAGTTCATAAACTTAATTAAAATTTAAGTATAATGATTTAGTATCTAAAATTATGAATTAAGTCTCTAAGTCATTAATCATAAACTCGTGGGTTATTGGGTTAGCTGAATTAGGTCCATAAATTGGGTTAGACCTAAGGTTAGTTAAAAGATGGACTAATTTAGAGTAATTGATCAAATCTAATTAAATGTTAATTTAGATTAGATTAAGAACTCTATAGACTCAATTATAATAGTTGTAGTTGGTCAAGTCCATACCTTTAATAAGGACCAAATGGACTTGATTCAAGACTACGTGGTCGAATCCAAAATTACTAGGTTGGTCAAATTAGAACTAATGAACCGGATGATGTTTAAGGTAAGTTTGGTAGTTTTGATCAGTGATTTTTAATTGGGAGCTACTCGCATTGATTCGATCTTTAACAAGTTAATGGCATATCCCTTCCACTGATCTCACTTATCTGGCCATTCTGGTGAGTTAGATTTCGATTGGATGACTTGGTGATTCGGGCTCATCCATGTCTATTAGGTAAATCAGTCTGACTGATTTAGGTGCTCCTATTGCCAACTTAGATTAGATCTTTTTTTCTGACTTGGTGAAGTTAGTGGGAGGATTGAAATTGGCTTACTGAATTTTCTTAAATTGATTAACTAAATCCTCTAAAATTATTAGGTCCTTAAAAATGAAATAGTTATATAGATAACTAAATCATAGTCTCCCATTAAGTTGAATGATATTGGATTCATTAGTATAATGATCATTGGAGGCCCAAAGGCCTGGTGATTATTGACTAATGAAATTATCATTAATAAAATAATAATTTGGTTAAGTCTTTTTGATGGTGGTTAGGTTGGCCGACCAAAGTCAGGCCTGATCATTTATTGGTTAGATAAGACCAAATGTGGTCATGTTAATGGTTGGACCTAATCGAACCTTTTCAGTGAATGCCAAAGCCTACTGATTAGGTCTATGGGGAAAAATTAATATTACTAGAAGTTATTTAGAGAAATAATTAATTTTGAATCTATCCATAGATGCACATAGGTTAACCAACCAAAGTTGGGCTCATGTGTGGTCTATGTGGATTCTAGTACCCACTAAGAAATTAAAATAATTTTTTGAATTGGAGGTACAGGCTACCAATTCATATAAAATAGTGGGAGGACCTTTAGACTAAAAATCTAAGTCTTTAGAATTAATAATTCATATACTAATTAGGTTTGGTTTTTCTTTTTTTTGTGCAGACATGGCCACTAACCCATCGCTCCGGTCATTGTTAGACCATGACAAATTAATGGGATCCAACTACGATTGCTGGTATCGTAAGTTAAAAATCGTCCTGGAGCATGAGCGGATCCTTTATGTGGTAACGGATCCAGCATCTGAGGAGCCAGCTCTGAACGCTAGGAGAGCGGTCCGAGATACTTATCAGAAGTGGCTCAATGACTGCACCACCGTTCGATGTATAATGCTGGCAGCAATGAATGATGAGTTCAGTCGCAGGTCTGAAAATGCCTAGCCACAGGAGATGCTTCAAATGTTGAATGACTCCTTTGGCACGCCAGACGACGTTGAAAGGAACAAAACAAGTTATGCCATTTTCAACGCTCAGATGAGGGATGGGGCCTCAGTCACCGATCATGTATTGTATATGATCGAGATGATTGAGCACCTTAGCAAGTTGGACTTTCTCCTGCACGAGCAGCTCGGTAAGGATGCATTCCTTAATTTTTTGCCCAAGTCCTTCCTCCCCTTCCTAACTCATTTTAGAATGACAAAGCCTGTAGTAAACTACCATGGCTTGTTAGGGTTGCTGCAGAACTTTAAGAAGGATCACCAACTCCATAAGGAGATGGTGAATGTAATGGAAGGGTCTACTTCTGGTTGTTGACACTTTAAGAAAGGGAAGAAGAACAAGAAGAAGAAAAATAAGAAGGTGCAACCGCATGCTGCGACGTCTGCACATGGTTAGACCAAGAAGTGCAAGCCCAATCAGAGCCAGGTAGAGTGCTTCTTCTGTAAGAAGTAGGGACATTGGAAGAGAAACAATCCTCTATATATTACTTTCCTAGATCCAAACAGACCGAGGAAGAAACAAGTGGTTGCTGGGCAAGGTAATTATATGATAATTGTTGTTCCTATGGCTGCTTGGAGCCATAGCCATAGATTCGATCTCTTGCATGAACCTGGGTGTTAATCCAGCAAACTGAAGAAGATCTAAGAAAGAAGAGAGAAGCTAGGATTTTTGGCATTGGAACTAGAGAGAAGAGAGAAGAGAGAGTTAGGAAGAAAAGCTCAATTGTATTCCAATCTTATTATAAAAGTTACAATATCCTAATTTATATACCCTAGAGTTTCACATGAATCCTATTAAACCCCAGCTCAAAAACTTCTCTAGGTTAACCCAATCCATACATGAATTAGCCCCCTTAAGACCTCTTGAACTAGGCCTTAAGACCCCTAAGATCAACCCAGACCCTAGCCTAAAATAGACCCTCGCATAACTTTGCCCGCGTGCTAAGCTAGCTCAGTCTTAGCACCGAGCCGGCTAAGTTCCATTAGGTCGACTCAGTTTGAAACTGAGCTGGCCTAATTCTATGCCATGCCAGCAGTCCCAAATGCATAGCTCTCTATTTTTCCTATGCTCTGAGACTTAATCGACCCAGTTTTGGACTGAGTCAGCAAACCTATAGAAAATCCTTTTTCTACAGCCTTCAAGCTCCGACTTTGGTTTCTTGCTCCATCTTGTGTCCCAAGTCTCCAAAGAACCAACCAAGCCCCTTGAGGCACTCAATACCTAAACCTCAAGTCTGTGAAGAACTACATGCCGCCTCCATCCTAGGACAACTCCTATCTTAGCTCTAGGACCACACCTATCCTAGCCTTCCCGGAGCCCTCACCCTGGCTCCACCCATGGCCTCCCAAGGCTTGGGAGCACCACACCACCTACAATCTCCACCTTGGTGCGCCCAAGTCTTGGCACACTTGGCAACATCCTCCTGCATGATCCTATTGTCCCTACATGTCCTGATAGCCCCTCGTGTTCACCTTGCCATTACCATTCTTCTTCAGCTGTTGAGCTCCCTTTGAGGCCTTCGGAATGACTGCCTCCACCGCTGAAGTCCTTGGCTTGTTCCTTTGCACCACCTTTGGAATTATAGATATCCTTCTGCTTGGCAGCTGCATCACTTGTCCTGAACTTTTCTAAAAATCATGCAACATTCCTTTACCGACACTCACCGCATATCTTGATTCTCCACCTGACATTGTCCCCTCAGAGTCATGCCTATCTTCCTGCACAATCCTCTCCACCTAGATTTGTACAGCCCCAGCTCTCGTGCTGGGATATAGGTCCTCCCTCTGCACACATTTACTCTGAACCCGTGTCATAGCTTCCTCCACTCATGAAGCCACCTTTGTCCGATGCTCCAGTGTTGCCTTCTTCCTTTCTCATCAGCTTTTTCTTGCTTGGATCGCCCAAAACTAGAACCCAACTTCCCTTGGGCATGGAGAGGAGAGAGAGGATCAGAAGATGTCATGGAGGAGGGAAAGGGGCAGCCTTAGGGAATGGATGAAGAGAGAACTTTATTAAAGTTGGGCGCAGATAGGGTTTATATAGACCTTGCTGCGCCTGCAGTGCCACATCATCCTGACCAATTATGTTGCTTCGTATAATCAAATCTAAATCTGATTGATGGGATGACATCACCTGATCTAGTCAGATGAGAGCCCCACTAATTCATCCTTAGATGGTGCCTAAGACTGGTCAAAGTCTATAGTTATGGGCCACCTAAGTAGAAACCAAGAAGCAACCTGAAGTCCCATCCATATGGGACTCCAGTCGTCTCTATCCATGGGTGCATGCCTCCCTAGGCATGCACCCCCTCCTTTCCAAAATCTAGCAAGGAGATAAGCCCCTATCTGCTCTCCAATAGGTGCATGACACATGAGCAGATATCTAAGGGTCAAAGGTCAATGTTTGACTAAAGTCAAAAGATAAGAATTAGCATGATGGAAAATGGTAGGTGCCATTTCAAATTTATCTCATAAATTAAGATAACCCTTTTCTGACCTAGAAAAGCTCTAGTAAGACTAAGTAAAGATACTTGAGTGAGCATAAACTTATTTGGCTCAGTCGAGACAACTTTTAATGATAATAAAAGGAGAACATTAGGCTCAATCGTGTGCTAGCATGATATCCTTGAACCTAATTGAATCTAATTCAAATCAATTGAACTGGGTTAATCCAATTGATGATGTCCAGATCCAAACCCTTATTTGTATGACCTAGTTAGGTTTAGTTCTTTAAGGTAATGGGATATATCGCGATCTCTATCATCGACATCATCGAAACTTCTTTCGATGGATCAAAACTCTTCTGATTTAGACAACTAGAATGATCGATCATCTACATCATTCTAATTTCTCCCAAAATCTACTAGTGACACCTAGCAGTATATGGTGGCAACCCATCAAAACTGAAAATGAACCTCTTGGTGTAGCTACCTATGTGATTAAGTTCTTCTATCTTGAGCCCCGATCATATAAGGGTTAAGGTGAACTCGTCAAACCCTAATTTCTATCATATGATTTAATAATTCGATTCAAGTCCGATGTGAAAACCTTAATAGAAACTCTTTCTATTATTTCACTCTACCATGGCCATGGGCTTATGGACTTGATTCTCATGATTATCATACGGCTGCACCTCATCCACCGAGGTAGATAGTTTCTTTTTGGTGCAATCCAATTCCTACAATGAACATGCTATAGCCAACATACACCTTAGGATTTTGAATGGCTAGGAGACCAAGTCATGGTGTAGTCAAACTATAACACCCTCAAGGTGAACTGTCGATGCACCTCAGGTCAAAGAACCAGACACACCACTATAGCTTCGACTCAGTCATCGATGAGAAGGTAGACTTCCTTATGACTGCTCGAGGTGGTCACGCTCAGTACCCTTGTTCTCTAACAAGTACCTATAATCTCATTCTGATGTCTCTACACCATAGACTCAAGACTCATCTACTATGAAGAAGCGATTATACACCAACCTTCTGAATCAATCACCATCCTCATAATGATCCTACGGTCAGGAGCATTTTGTGAGTTAATAATGAAAATTCTTGTCTTAAATTTTCAACTCTTGAAAATAAGAATTATCATTATCATTAACTCAAGGGATGTATCATAGACACTAAATACACATTTATGATAAAAAATAACTCATTTTATTATTTATAGTCAAAATTATAATTTTGCTTTCAGAAGTGTATTACAAGTGTCAGCTAGTTCTAGCTTCTAGGGCACACATATCTAACAAACTCCCACTTGACCTAAAGCCAATTGGCTACAAATCTAAGTCCCATCTTCTCAAGGTGGGCTTCGATCTTCTGCTAGCCCAATGGCTTTGTAAGCGGGTCCACTGCTTTGTCTGTGAAGTTGACTCTCTTGACCTCAATGTAACCCTTCTCGAGGTAATTGCAGATGAGGTGGTTTTGTCGCTCAATGTGCTGGGATTTCTGGTGAGACCTTGGCTTCTTAGCAAGAACTATGGCACCATTATTATCACAGTATAGAGGAATGACATCTGATGGCATCACTCCGATCTCTGCGGCAAACTTCTTATACTAGAATGCCTTTGCAGCTTCTGATGCTGTAATATATTCTGCTTCCATGGTGGAATCTGCTATCACAATCTGCTTGAAACATTTTCAACTGACAGCTCCACCATTGCACATAAACAGACTCCCAGATGTCGACTTTCGATCATCTACATCGGACATAAAATCCAAGTCTGTATACCCCTAGACTTGGAGTTCTCCATTACCAAAGACCAACAACATATCCTTAGTTCTTCTCAAGTACTTAAGGATACATTTCACAGAAGTCCAGTGTTCTTCACCTAGATTCGACTGATATCTATTTCTAACACTCATAGCATGGGCTATATCAGGTCGTATACATAACATGGCATACATGAGGCTCCCTATTGCTGAAGCATAAGAGGTCTCGCTCATGCATTCTATTTCCTGAAGTGTGCTAGGGCACATCTTCTTGGAATGATGAATGCCATGTCTGAAGGGTTCCAAACCCCTCTTAGAGTTTTCCATGCTAAACCTCTTTAGCACTTTCTCTATGTACATCTTCTGTGAAAGTCCTAGCATCCTATTCGGTCTATCTCTATAGACCTTAATTTCTAGAATAAAGGATGCTCCTCTAAGGTCTTTCATGGAGAATTCTTTAGATAACCACATTTTAACTATGGTCATCATGGGAATATCATTTTCAATAAGGAGGATGTCATCCACGTACAATACGAGGAAGACAATAGTCCTCCCACTAACCTTGTTGAAGACATATGGCTCCTCCTCATTCTTGATGAAACCAAACAATTTGATTACATCATTAAAATGAGTATTCCAGCTCCGAGATGCTTGCTTAAGTCTATATCTGGACCTTTGCAGCTTGCATACCTTGTGATCATCATCACTGGATGTGAAACCTAGCGGCTGTTCCATATAGATATCTTCCTCAAGATATCCATTTAAGAATGCCATTTTTACGTCCATTTGTCGTATTTCATAATCAAAATAGGCTACAACAGCAAGCAATATGTGAATGGATTTTAGCTTAGCTACTGGTGAAAAGATATCTAGATAGTCAATGCGTTCGCATTGACTATAATCTTTTGCCACTAATCTAGCTTTGAATGTCTCTATATTCCCATCTGCACTAATCTTTCTCTTGTAGATCCATTTACATCCAATAGGTACTATACCTTTTGATGGATCTACCAAGGTCCAAACTTGGTTTGAGTGTATTGAGTCAATTTCTGACTTCATTGCCTTTAACCATTTCTCAGAGTCGATATCCAATATCTCCTCGTTATAGGTTTTGGGATGATCACCATGAACCACATTACCTATGAGGAACATTTCCTTTATTTTCTCTAAAATAGTACCTAAGTACCTCTCAGGGGGATGGGAAACTCTTTTCGATCTACGAGGTGGAGGAGGTAGTGATTGGATTGGCTTAACCTGATTTGGTTCTATTTGGTCCTTAGCTTGTTGCTCTTGTTAGACTTTCTTATTGAGTTTGATCTACTTTCCAATGCCGCTATCTTGAATAAGCTATTTTTCAAGAAAGATGGCATGTTGACTCATAATCACATTGTGATCTTCTGAAATGTAGAAATAATATCCTAATGTCTCTTTTGGATATCCTATAAATTAAGCTCTAAAGGACTTGAAGTCTAACTTGTCCGCTTGTTGTCTTTTGACATGAGCCAGACAATTCCAAATTCTGAGATGACTCAGACTTGATTTCTTACCATGCCATATCTCATATGGTGTGGTAGGAACGGTTTTAGAAGGAACCTTATTTAGTAAGTATATTGCAGTTATCAAAGAGTGTCTCCAAAGAAAATCAGGAAGGTCTATGAAGCTCATCATGAATCGGACCATATCTAATAGAGTTTGATTCCTCCATTCTAAAATCTCGTTGAGTTGAGGTGTTCCAGGTGGAGTTCATTAAGAGACTATTCTATTTTCCTTGAGATAGTTTAGAAATTTTTGACTAAGGTATTCACCTCCTTGATATGATCAAAGAACCTTGATGGATTTTTTTGTTTGCTTTTCTACTTCATGTCTGAATTTCTTGAACTTTTCAAAAGCTTTAGACTTGTCTCATAAGATACACATACCCATACCTAGATAAATCATCGGTAAAGGTTATGAAGTAGACAAAGCTGCCTTTAGCTGGCACATCTAATGGACCACACATCAGTATGTACTAAGGCAACAAGATCTGTGGCCCTTTCCCCATATTCTACAAAAGGGAGCTTAGTCATTTTGCCATGAAGATAAGATTCACAAATTGAATATAACTCGAAAGTCAATGGACTCAATAGTCCGATTTTCTCTAATTTATTAATCCTATCTTTTGCTATATGACCTAGTCTTAGGTGCCATAGATACCTATCATTTGGACTACCCCTAGGTCATTTCATGGTATTCACATTTTGCTCGATATTAAAAATAGATACATTAATATGTAACTGATAAAGATCGTTAATAAGGTAACCACTTGCAATCTTATTTCTTTCATAAAGAATGTTACAATGGTCCTTAAGAAAACTAATTACATAGCCTTATAATGCAAGGCAAGAAATAGAAATCAAATTTCTGCTTGCTGCAGACACATAATAACAGTCTTTTAACACTAAGTCTAAACTAGATGGTAGTCGAAGAGGATTTGTTCCCACGGCCACGGCAGCAACTCTTGCTCCATTTCCGACGTGTAGGATCATCTCACCATCCCTTAGCCTACTGCTATCCTCAAGATCCTGCATGGAAGTGCACAAATGAGCACTAGAATCAGAGTCAAGCACCCAACTGAATGCGGAAGAAACTGCAAGATTTGACTCAATAACGAGCATACCTCTAGAAGGACCTGCCTCCTTCTTATTCTTTAGGGTGGACAGGTAAGTAGAAAGTTTTGCTTTCAGTGGCCGTCATTGTTGCAATGGAAACACTTTTCTTTGTCAGCGGCCTTCTTCTTCAGCTCTATCTTTTTCTTCTTTTGTCCTTCCACCTTCCATTTTTTCATAGACTTTTTCTTCTTTTCAAAAGACTTTCTCTTGGAAGAAGTCCATTCCATAGCAAGCACTGAGCCTTTAGAACCTTTCATAGAAAGCTCAGTGGTAATCGACATGTTCATAAGTTCAGCCGGGGAATTTTGAAGTTTATGCATATGATAGTTCATGATGAACTATCCATATGCATCAGTCAGGGATTGCAGAATTATATCATTCTGCAGATCCAAGTCCAACCTCACTCTGAGCTTCTCAAGCTCTTCTAAGTTCTTGATTATCATCAGACAATGATTTTGGACTGACTGCCCATCACGTATTTTAGCCTTGAATAGTCGTTTAGTGACTTGATACTTGGCTGCGCGACTCTATTCACCAAACATCTCTTGTAGGTGAGCCAACATTTGATGGGCAGTCCCAATATCTTCATGTTGGCACTGAAGTTCATCAGACATCAAGCCCAACATATAATATCTGACCTTGTTATCTTCGTCCGTCTATTTTTCAAGAGATGCTCTCTATTCAATGAATGGATGAGCTTGTAAGGTGGAAGGGTCCTAGTCTAATACATGAGATAACTTCTCGGAATCCAAAATGATTTTGAAGTTTTGAAAACAATCCTTATAATTGGGTTTGGTCAGTCTATGGATGTCCAAAATTCGTGCTAGTGGGTTGGATGCAGACATTTTTCTATAGAGAGTCAAAGTTTCTAGTTAGATATTATAATTAAGACTTAACTAATTTATTTAGGATTTTAATTTTTAAATAAATTAGCTTCCACTATTTTCTCGGATCCCTACACTTCCTCTATAGAGATGCAAAAAATCTTCAAGATTAATAATTTCTAGTGGATGGTGCGGTCCCACCAACTAACTCATTACCTCACCTAACAGTTATTGGTGATGGGTTAGCCAATGAGTGAACAACTCTTGTTTAATGATTCTCTAATCATACTGCACCCAAACTTGATCTCTGATTCATGAATCTCACCATGTGCAAAATATTGATCCACTCCTTAGTTAAGTCAGATCTACCATTTTCATAGATTTGATTCCTAATTGAGTCTCTCACCGTATCCAAAATATTGAGCCCAATTTATCCCCCAGCCCATAGCATCCAATGCCTAATAGATATGGTTGCATCTTTCTAGTGCAACTAAACCACTGTAACTAGTCGAGAATAATCAACCCTGAAAAGGGCCCGCACATCTACAATGGTGGAAGATCGTAGACATAATCTTTTCTTAGGAAGATTTGATTTAGGTCTCATTAAACTAGACTTGACACAGTCATAACCATTACTACTAACCTAGTGGCATGGGTTAGCTTGAATTATTGACCACCTCAAATCAGAACTGAGCCAACAAACATGGTCAAGTAAGTGAGATCGGTGGAAGGGATATGCCATTAACTCGACAAGAATGCATTCGAGTCGAGTAGCTTCCAATTAAAAATCAATCGATCGTATCTGTCAGACTTACCTTTGACATCAAATTATTGAGCCAGAATCAATCAGATTAGCTCACAATCCAGACTCTAAGCACTGAGCCTAATTAGGTCTTAGTTTGATCGATCACTCACGTGACTCGATCTTGATCCAGACTTAATCCTATTAGGCTAGTCAATTTAAACACTGTTGATCCCATCTAACCAACTCTTGATTCGATTTGATCAACCGCTTAGACCTAATTGAGCTACCTAAGCCCAAACCTAATATTATGAATATGTCTTAAATCTGAAATTCTCAATTTTAGACCTAATTAATATTTTATAATCTTAATTCTTAATTAAGTTAGGGTTCAATAAAACATGTAAATAAAATCCTAGGATTTCAGGATCTAGAATTTTGTAGAAAATAAGTTTTTGATTTTTGATTAAGAATGAACGCGCAGCACCCCTACACATCATAAGAACACTCCATCGAATGAGAGGAGAGGGCATTTAAACCCTACTTTATTCTTATGATCGGATGGCCAAGGGGAATGCCTTAATCAGAAATATAAATCTACAAAACTAGTTAGATCTACATCATATATCCCATATATAAAATCGATCTAACTTACTGCATGTTTTGCATATATCTCATGTATCATATCATGCATATTTTTCAAATCTAAATTATCTCATAATTATCTAAAAAATTAGATTTAAATTGATCACATCAAAATAAATTCTAATCTAGATAATTATGTAGAACTATTCTACAACTAGTCTAAACATGCATTCATCATGTCTCATATGATCTAAAAATTAAATAATTTTATTTTCTATTTTTCAAATCTTATTATAATATTTATAAACATCAAAAAATAGAAAATAAATAGATCTAAAATCATAATTTAATCAAAATCAATCATGATTATGCAAGACTATGTACAGAACTATTCTATTTTACAACTAGTCATGCATATTATAGAACTTATATCTATATTATTTAATTTTATTTTTTTTTAATTTTAGATCTAATCACATCTCATGTGACATTTGAAATCACCAAATTATTAGATCAAAATAAATTAAAAATTAGATCTAAGCAATTTGGAGAACCTGGCTTTGATACTAGTTGAAGGAAAAATCCTGATTTTTTGGATCAGATTTGTTCAGATTTGATTGGATCATGAGAGATATTTCAAAAATTTTTCTCATATATCTAGATCAAATCTGAGATATTTCAGATCTAATTTTATAGATATAGTAAATAAAAATAAAATTTAATTTAATTTAATTTAATTATATCTTGATGCTAGGTAATCAGATTACCCTTTGATGATCCTGCTAATTGCCAGAGGTTCTAGATCTAGCAATGCAAGCGCCTGGCCTCTATCGGTATCCACTCAGACTGGATCTAGAGATCTTCTCCTTCTTTATCAGTTCTCCAAAAATCAAATTTGAATCTAATTTGGAGGATCTTCAAAACTCCTTTTGAAGATCTGCTGTCGTCTCTGTAGCAATGCTGCCTTCTTCCTTTCTCGTCAGCTTTTTCTTGCCTGGATCGCACCAAACTGGAGCCCAACTTCCCTTGGGCATGGAGAGGAGTGAGAAGATCAGAAGATGGCATGGAGGAGGAAAAGGGGCAGCCTTAGGGCATGGGTTAAGAGAGAACTCTATTAAAGTTGGGTGCAGACAGGGTTTATATAGATCCTACTGCATCATGTAGTGCCACATCATCCCAGCCAATTACGTTGCTTCATGCAATTAGATCTAAATCTAATTGAAGGGATCACATCAGCTAATCCAATCAGATAAGAGCCCCACTAATTCATCCTTAGATGGCACCTAAGACTGGTCAAAGTCTATAGTTATGGGCCACCTAAGTAGAAACCAAGAAGCAACCTGGAGTCCCATCTGTATGGGACTCCAGTCATCCCTATCCATAGGTGCATGCCGCCCTAGGCGTGCACCCCCTCCTTTCCAAAATCTATCAAGGGGACAAGCCCCTATCTGCTCTTCAATAGGGGCATGATACATGGGTAGATGTCCAAGGGTCAAAGGTCAACGTTTCACCAAAGTCAAAAGATAAGAATTAGTAGGTGACGAAAAATGGCAGGTGTTGTCTCAAATTTATCTCATAAATTAAGACAATCCTTTTCTAACCTGGACAAGCTCCAGTCAGACCAAGTAAAGATACCTAAGTGAGCACAAACTCATTTGGCTCAATCGAGATAACTTTTAATGATAGTAGAAGGAGAACGTTAGGGTCAATCGTGTGCTAGCACAATATCCTTAAACCTAGTTGAATCTAATTCAAATCAATTGAACTGGGTTAATCTAATTGATGATGTTTAGATCCAAACCCTTGTTTGTGTGATCCAGTTAGGTTTAGTTCTATAAGGTAATGGGATGTGTCGCGATCTCTATCATCGACATCATCAAAACTACTTTCGATGGATCAGAACTCTTCTGATTCAAACAACTAGAATGATCGATCATCTACATCATTCTAATTGCTCCCAAAATCCACCAGTGACACCTAGCAGTATATGGTGGCAACCCATTAAAATTGAAAACAAACTCTTGGTGCAACTACCTATATGATTAAGTTCTTCTATCTTGAGCTCCGATCATATTAGTGTTAAGGTGAACTCATCAAACCCTAATTTCTATCATATGATTTAATCATTCGATTCAAGTTTGATGTGAAAACCTTAATAGAAACTCTTTCTATTATTTCACTCTGCCATGGCCATGGGCTTATAAGTTGATTCTCATGATTATCATAGGACTGTTCCTCATCCACCAAGGTAGGTAGATTCCTTCTTGGTTCAATCCAATTCCTATAATGAACATGCTATAGCCAACATACACCTCAGAATTTCGAATGGCTAGGAGACCGAGTCATGGTGTAGTCAAACTATAACACTCTCAAGGTAAACTATCGATGCACCTCAGGTCAAAGAACCAGACATACCACTGCAGCTTCGAATTAGTCATCGATGAGAAGGTAGACATCCTTATGACTGCTCGAGGTGGTCATACGCAGTGCCTTCATTCTCTAACGAGTACCTGTACTCTCGCTCCGATGTCTCAATATCGTAGACTCAAGACTGATCTACTATGAAGAAGCAATTGTACACCAACCTTCCGAATCAATCACCATCCTCATGATGATCCTATGGTCAGTAGCATTTTATGAGTTAATAATGAAAATTCTTGTCTTAAATTTTTAACTCTTGAAAATAAGAATTATCATTACTATTAACTCAAAGGATGTATCATAGACACTAAATACACATTTATGATAGAAAATAATCCATTTTATTATTTATAGTCAAAATTATAATTTTGCTCCTAGAAGTGTATTACAAGTGTCAGCCAATTCTAGCTTCTAGGGCACACATATCTAACACACCTCTCCCTGATATCAATTGATGTTTCATGATATCGCTCGAATGCCAATCATCCTTGGCATCACAAGCCCCAATACCATGTTGCGAAAGCCCCTGATATTTAGCATGGATCTGAAGAAATCTATGACATTCTCTATGGGTAGTAAACTACTAATCCTCCTCCTGGATCTATGATGGGGCGCCTTCCTCCTTGAGCTTGAGGGAGATGCCCCCTTCTCTAGGCCTTCTTCAAGAACCCTAGGGCAGCAACTCTAGAGAGAAGAGAAGAAGAAAGTTGAGAGAGAAAAGGTCTGTATTCTACTGCATTCACAGCATCTTGAAATCCTAATACAACCTATGTATTTATACATAGCCATTAAGCCCGACCAAAAAACTTCCCAGCTAACCCAATACATGAAAGCACTCACCGAGTCCATGTACACCCATATCTCCCATGCTCTCATCCTCTGGATCTAGACCCGACCCATACATGAATTAACCCTCTTAAGACCTCTCAAACCAGGCCTTAAGTCCCTTAGGAACAACCCAGACCCTAGCCCAAAATAGACCCTCACATAACTCTGCCCGTGCACTGAGCCGGCTTAGTTTCAGCATTGAGCAGACAAAGCTGCACTGGGTCAGCTCAGTTTGAAATTGAGCTGGCCTAGTTCTGTGCCGTGTCAGCAGTCCCGAACGTGCAGCTCTCTATTTTGCCTGTGCTCTGAGACTTAGCTGATCCAGTTTCGGACTGAATCGGCTAACCTATAGAAAATTTTTTTTCTGCAGCCTTCAAGCTCCGGCTTTGGTTCCTTGCTCCACCTTTTGTCATAGGTCTTCGAAGCACCAACCAAGCCTCTTAAGACTCTTAATACCTGAACCTCAAGCTCGTGAAGAGCTACATCCCTTTTCTACCATAGGACAACTCCTATCCTAGCCCTAGGACCACACCTGTCCTAGCCTCTCCAGAGCCCTCACCCTGGTTTCGCCCATGGCCTCCCAAGGTTTGGAAGCACCATAAATCCTCACAATCTCCACCTTGGTGCTCCCAAGCCTTGGCAAACCCCTCGGCAATGACCTTCTGCACAATCTCGCTATCCTTGTGCACTCGACAACACCTTTTGCAATCATCGCCTATGCCAATTCTCTTTAGCCGTTATGCACCCTTGAGGCCTTTAGGATGACCGCCTCCATCACTGAAGACCTTGGCTTGCACCTCTGCACCATCTTGAAATTGTAGAATCCCTTCTGCTTAACAGTTGCATCACTTTTCCTAGACTTTTTTGGAGAACCCATAACGTTCCTATATCGGCACTCACTGCAAACCCTAACATGGTCTCCTCAGAACTATGCCTATCCTCCTGCACATGCTGCTCCACTTGGAACTATGCATCACTAGCATTGGTGCTAGGATATCGATCCTCCCGCACCCTTCTACTTTGAACTCATGTCAAATTCCTTTCCAATTTTGAAGCCACCACTATGGAGCTCCACCTATATCCGAAGTCCATCTGATGCCACAAAAATCAACTCTATCACCAAGTCCCTTGAGGCCAACCACTCAATGCTGCACTGTTGAGCCTACCACTGCACCTCGAATACCATTATTGCCCCTTCGAACCCTCCACACTCCACGGATCCCTTCGAAGCTGTCTTGGATATCTCTGCAACCTGTGGCACCTCCGAAACCCAAGAGCTCATCCAACTCTTTTGAATCCAGCAACTGAACCCTAAGAAATTCCACCTTAGTCATTCTCTTTTGCCCCTACACCAGCCATCACTTCAGTTGCTCCTGAAGAACCACCCTCCACCTGAACAGCGACTCTTCCAGATGCCCCTGCAGAAGAAACATAATCCATGATACTCCCGACTGCCTAAGACCTTCTGGTGCTCTCTGAGACCTCCTGACTCTCCCTGAGACCTACTCTCGATCTCCTTAAGAAGCCCCTAACAACACCTACTGAGATACACTCCTCGACTGCTGCACCGTCGAGCATCTCTCAACCCCTGTGCCTCCAGTGTTGCGCTCCTGCAGCACTTCAGTGCACCCTGACTCATCTCTACACCACTCTACAGCCATCCAACCCTAACCTGCTAGACCTCCATGGATCAGCCATCTCCATTACTCCCATGGCTTCACAAATCTATGCTCTGGTCAAACCGCTAAATACATCTCTGACTACTTCCTGCCTTCCTGACACCAAAGGATGTATAGTCACATCTTCAGTCTTCCTTCAACCATTACCTCTTAGAAAACCTCTCTTCAATAGTCCTACGCTATCTGATGCTCTCTACTGAGATACCTCTCTTGACTGCTGCATCGCTAAGCCTCTCTCAGCCATGCATCTCTAGAAAAATGCTACTACAGCACTCCAGCACTCCTTGCCTATCACATAACCGTTATACACCCCGACCTTTCCACCAAGATCGATCAGCAAATCATGCACCAAATCCTTCCATCCTGAAAAAATATCTTTTCATTAATCCTCTCAACCTCCACCTTCAATCCATTGCTCCCGGTTGGCCAAACCACAGTAACAACAAGGTAGACTTGAGACATACCATGGAATTCTTATGCAGATTTTTGATTTCACCTTGTATGACTTCTCCTTCGCTTCCATGCGCCATTAGGCTCTGAAACTTGGCTCTTTCCATGCACCATCAGGCTCTGAAACTTGGCTTCTTCCACGCACCATCAGGCTTCGAAACTAGATGTAAGCGCACCAACTGGCATCACCACTCCTTGATACCAATTAATGTTCTATGATATCACTCGAATGCCAATCATCCTTGACATCACAAGTCCCAATACCATGTTGCGGAAGCCCCTGATCTTTTGCACGGATCTGAAGAAATCTATGACATTCTCTATGGGAAGCAAACCACCGATCCTCCACCTGGATCTATGATGGGGCACCTCCCTCCATGGGCTTGAGGGAGATGCCCCCTTCTCTAGGCCTTCTTCAGGAACCCTAGGACGACAACTCTAGAGTGAAGAGAAGAAGAGAGTTGAGGAAGAAAAGATCTATATTCCACTGCATTCATAGCATCCCGAAACCCTAATACAACCTATGTATTTATACATAGCCATTAGGCTCGACCAAAAAACTTTTCGATTAACCCAATACATGAAAGCACTCATCGAGCCCATGTACACCCATATCTTCCATGCTCTCATCCTCTGAATTTATACCTGACCCATACATTAATTAGCTCCCTTAAGACCTCTCAAACCAGATCTTGAGACCTCTAGGATCAACCCAAACCCTAGCCTAAAACAGACCCTCGCGTAACTCTGCCCGCGCACTGAGCTAGCTCAGTCTCAGCACTGAGCTGACTAAGTTCCACTAGGTTAGCTTAGTCTAAAACTGAGCCACCCCAGTTCTATGCCGTGCCAGCAGTTGCGAACGCGCAGCTCTCTATTTTGTCTATACTCTAAGACTTAGTCGATCTAGTTTTGGACTGAACCGACTAACCTGCAGAAAATCCTTTTTCTGCAGCCTTCAATCTCCAACTTTGGTTCCTTACTCCATCTTGTGTAACTGGTCTCCGAAGCACCAACCAAGCCCCTTGAGGCCCTCAATACCTGAACCTCAAGCCTGTGAAGAGCTACATGCCACCTCCACCCTAGGATAACTCCTATCCTAGCCTTTTCGAAGTTCTTACCCTGGATCTGCCCATGGCCTCCCAAGGCTTGGGAACACCACAAATCCCCACAGGCTAACCCAACCCATACATGAATTAGCCCCCTTAAGACCTCTTGAACTAGATCTTAAGATCCCTAGGATCAACCAAGACCCTAGCCCAAAATAGACCCTCGCATAACTCTATCCACGTACTGAGCCAGCTCAGTCTCAGTACTGAGCCGATTAAGTTCTATTAGGTTGGCTCAGTCTGAAACTGAGCCAGCCCAGTTCTATGCCATGCTAGTAGTTCCGAATGTGCAGCTCTCTATTTTGCCTATCCTTTGAGACTTAGCCGATCCAATTTTGGATTGAGTTGGCTAACCTACAGAAAATCCTTTTTCTATAGCCTTCAAGCTCCGGCTTTGGTTCCTTGCTAACCTTGTATCCCAGATCTCCGAAGCACCAATCAAGCCCCTTGAGGTACTTAATACCTGAACCTCAAGTTCGTGAAGAGCTACATGCTGCCTCCACCCTAGGATAACTCTTGTCCTAGCCCTAGGACCACACCTACTCTAGCCTCCCTGGAGCCCTCACCCTGGCTCCACCTATGGCCTCCCAAGGCTTGGGAGCACCACACCACCTATAATAACATCTTGTAATTTTTTCTTATTTGATTCTATTACCTGGGTATTAGATACTGAAAGCCCTTATCATATTTATAATTCTATGCAGGACTTGCAGATTAGTAGAAGATTTGATCAAGATGAGATATTTCTGAATGTTGGAGATGGAAGATAAGTTTCAATTCTAGCTTTAGGAATCATAAACCTTGTAATCAATTCAAATAAAGTTATTCTTAATGAATGTCACTATTGTCCAACTTTCTTATTGAATATCATTTCTGTAGGTATTTTGGCCATGAATGGTTTTGAAATATCAATAAAAAAAAAAATTTGTAATGTCATTTTGAATGGTGTTACAATTTTGATTGGATAATTGAATAATAAAATTTATTTACTTTCTATGCCTATTAACGTGGTTCAATCCTCCGGTAAACATCCTAAAATTAGTGATGTATCTAATGTCTACCTTTGGCACTATTGGCTAGGTCATATTAATAAGAATAGAATTAACAGGTTAGCTTAAGAAGAAATTCTTGAGATTAGTGATTGTGAGTCACTTCCGACCTGTGAGTCCTGTCTTCTTGGTAAGATGATCAATTCATCTTTTGCTAGAAAAGATGAACGAGCCAATAAACTCCTGAGTCTAGTACATTAAAATGTATGTGGACCCATGAGCTCAAGTGCTCAAGATGGATATTTCTACTTTATAACCTTCATAGATGACCTATCGAGGTATGGGTACGTCTATTTAATGAAGCATAAGTCGAAATCGTTTGAAATATTCAAACTATTTTAAAATGAGATAGAAAAATAAATTGGAAAGAATATTAAAACTCTTCAATCTAACCAAGGGGATGACTATCTTTCCAATGAATTTCTGACATATCTTAGAGAGAATGAGATTCTCTCCTAATGAATCCCTTCTGAAACATCATAACATAATGGTGTGTCTGAAAGAAGAAATTGGATCTTGTTGGACATGGTTCGATCCATGATGGGGTTTGCTGATTTGCCGATCTCTCTATGGGGATATGCGCTTGAGTCATCTTATTATATTCTAAATAGGGTTTCAAGTAAATCTATTAATAAAACACCATTTGAGATATAGACAGGGCGTAAGCCAATGCTTTCACACCTTATGATTTGGGGGTGTCCGGCTTACGTCAAACGTTTGATAATAGACAAGCTTGGACCTAGGTCTGATAAGTATAGTTTTATAGGTTACCCAAAAGAAACTGAAGAATACTACTTCTACCTTGCTGGTGAGCAAAAAGTGTTTGTCAGCCTTAAGGCAACCTTTTTAGGAAAGAACTTCCTTGGTGAAGAAACTAATGCCTCTAAGGTCGGACTTGATGAAGTATGATAGATGGAAGAATGGACACAAGTTGTTGAACCTGAGCTAGATCTGATTAGATCAGACCTAGAACCCATTATAGATACACCCTTAAGACGATCTGATAGAGTACCACATCAATCGATCAGATACTATGGTTTTTTGGTATGGGATGGGGATCTAATTAAACTCGATGAGAATGATCAGGACCGAATCACCTATATGGATGCAATGCAGAGATTTGACTCTGAGAAATGGCTTGAGGCCATAAAATTTGAGATGGAATCCAGGAATGTCAATGATGTATGGAAATTGGTTGACCCATCCAAAGGAGTAAAACCCATAGGGTATAAGTGGGTCTTCAAAAGGAAAAGAGATGCAGATGAAAAGGTGGAGATCTATATAGCCCATCTGGTTGCCAAGAGGTATCATCAACATTATGGTATTGACTATGATGAGATGTTCTCTCCTATGGTAATGCTCAAATCCATTTGGATAATGCTTGCCATAGTTGCCCATTTGAACTATGAAATTTGGCAAATAGATATGAAAATAGCTTTCCTGAATGGAGAGCTAGATGAAGAGGTGTATATGATACAACCTGAAGGTTTCACGTTCATAGATGAGTCTAAGGTGTGTAAGTTTTTGAGGTCCATTTATGGACTAAAGCAGGCATCTCGGAGCTAGAACATACGATTTGATAGAATAATCAAAATGTATGACTTCGTTAAGAACGAAGAGGAGCCCTGCATATACAAATAGACTAATGGTCCTGCAATAGTATTCCTAGTATTATATGTGGATGACATTCTCTTAATCGAAAATGATGTCCCTACATTACAAGAAATAAAGATCTACCTTGCATCATAATTCTCCATGAAAGATCTGGGTGAAGCTTCCTACATCCTAGGGATGAAGATCTATAGAGATAGATATAAAAAGTTGCTTTGATTGTCTTAATCTACGTACATTGACACTGTGCTGAAATGGTTCAGCATGCAGAATTCCAAGAAAGGCTATCTATCGATAGGCCATGGAATTTTTCTTTCTAAGAGGAATTGTTCAACAACACCTCTAGATAGAGAGCATATGACTAGAATACTATATGCTTCTGCAGTGGGTTCTATAATGTACGCCATGACATGTACGCAACCAGATGTGGCATACTCACTAGGTATAGTGAGTAGATACTAATCTAATTCAGGAAAGAATCACTGAAAGGTTGTTAAAACGATCTTAAAGTATTTAAGAAATACTAAGGACCAATGGCTTGTATATGGTGAATTAGACATAAAACTTATGGGGTTCACAAACTCTAGTTTTCAGTCTGATCATGATGATAGCAAAAGTATGTCGAGATATAAATTTATCCTTAATAGTGGGGTCATCTGCTGGAAGAGTTTCAAGCAGCAAACTATGATCGATTTAGTTTGTGAGGTGGAGTATGTCATTGGATCAGATGCTACCAAAAAAGTAGTGTAGCTAAAAAAATTTATCACTAAGCTCGGAGTAGCATCCTCCCTTGATGGTCCAGTTCTGCTCTATTGCAATAGCTCGGGAGCCATTGCTCAGGTGAAGGAACCAAAGGCACACCAGCAAATGAATCATATTCTATGCCGCTACCACCTTGTCTAGGAGATTATGGATCGAGGTGACATCGACCTTTAGAAGATCGATGGAAAGAAGAACCTGGCCGATCCATTCACTAAAGTTGTTGCGGTGAAGGAGTTTGATGACTTTAAGTCGAAGATAGGTATTAGATACTACACTGATTGGTTTTAGTCCAAGTAGAAGATTGTTGAGAATGTGTCCCAAAGCCAATCGTCAGTCTATTGATGGTTGGGCCATATATTTATAATTATATATGAATTATAAATTAATAAATATTTTTTTTGGCATTTTTCATCATAAATTCTATTGTCTTCTAATGAACTCCTGTGTTGTGATGAAGTCCTTAGGACTATCTAGATTCGGCAAAGGAGAATTTGTCATTTAGTTCTTAAATAGTTCATGATCAAATGATACATTGTTACTTAGGATGACAACGTTTATTAAGTATATATCATTGTGTGCCATATAGGTTGGTTATTCTTATAACCAAGGAGTATTTAGACACTAATATGGCATGCAAGTGAGATGTATGGGTACATCTACATTGAACGTGACCAACTCTGGGGCTTTTCTCTTATCAAGATTAACTCTGATGGAATATGGGTATAAATATTCCTCCAATCTGAGATCACCATGGTGACTATCAAGCAACTTACTGTATTTTGGTGTCGGACTATTTGAATTTCTAATTCAATGATGGAAGATTTTTGGGCACAGTCAAGTACTTGTGGAGTCGGTGCTTATATCAAGATGGGATTAACCACTTCTGATTTTAGGAGCTATGTTCAATTGTGTTTCAATTTAGCAAAATCTTGACCAGGGTAGTCTTAGTGAGGAGTCACGGGACTAATTACTTTGAGACATGATATGGATGTATTTTCTAGGATTGACAGTCTAACTCTGAGTCATCTATTACACAAAGGTCATAGGGATAAATTATATAATATCCATATTCACATAGATTCTGAATATTGCAATTGCGATTATTCGACCTATCTAGACATCGGGTACCATTGCTAGATGGTCACTTCGATAAGTATAGAAATTGATTTCTATGCCATCAGTTTAGGTTTGGACCTGTGGAGTCACATACACTAGAGGTTCCTACCTGATCTGATAGCTGGTGAAGAGTCCCACTCGATTGAAACTCTGTGGTCAAGAGTCTCACTAGATTGGGACTCTTCGATCGAGGGTCCTACTAGGTTAGGACACTGAGTCTCAATGTCTAGGAGTCTATGGTCAAGAGTCCCACTGGATTAGGACTCTTCGATCAAGAGTTCCACAGCTCTGAGACTTTGAGTCCTACATGTCTGGGACTCTATGATTGAGAGTTAGGACTCCATAATCATGAGTTTCACTTATTTCGGAATCCAGGATTAAGAGTCCCATTGGTTTGAAACTCTTCGATCAAGAGTTTCATTTTGATGGGACTCTTTGTCCGGACACCCACTGGATTTGGACTCTGATTTTATGAGAGATTTTATTAGTGATTTGATCATTAAAGCTCAATTTGATTGAGTTATTAATTTTGATCCAAGTCCAATGGAATTGGTTTCAGTTGGGTCTGACCTGATTAGGTTGTTGGTTAACCTAATCATTGAGGAGGTTTGAATCCTGATTTGATCAGAGATTAGGCTTGATCAATTCTTAATTTTTTTAGGATTTAATTAAGCCTAATTATGAAAGAGAAATCCTGATTTTCTGGATCAGATTTGTTCAGATCTGATCGGATCAAGAGAGATATTTCAAAAATTTTCTCTCATTTATCCAGATTAGATTTGAGATGTTTCAGATCTGATTTTATAGATCTAATAAATAAAAATAAAATAAAATAAATATAATTTAATTTATACCTTGATGTGGGTAATTCAATTATCCTTTGATGATCCTGTTGATTACTTGAGATTTTGGATCTAGCCACGCAAGTGCCTGGCCTCTACCAGTATCCACTCGAGTTAGATCTAGAGATCTTCTCCTTCTTTATCGCTTCTCCAAAAATCAAGTTTGGATCTGATTTGAAGGATCTTCAAAACTCCTTTTGAAGATCAGCAGTCATCTCTGCAGTAGTGCTGCCTTCTTCCTTTCTCATCAGCCTTTTCTTGCCTGGATCGCACCAAACTGGAGCCCACTTTTCTTGGGCATGGAGAGGAGAGAGAGGATCAGAAGATGGCATGGAGTAGGGAGAGGGGCAGTCTTAGGGCGTGGGCTAAGAGGAACTCATTTAAAGTTGGGTGCAGATAGGGTTTATTTATCGACCCTGCTGCGCCATGCAGTGCCATATCATCCTGGCCAATCGCATTGCTTCGTTCAATCAGATCTAAATTTGATTCGTGGGATGACATCATCTAATCCAATTAGATGAGAGCCCCATAAGTTCATCCTTAGATGGCACCTAAGATTGGTCAAAGTCTATAGGTAAGGGTCACCTAAGTTGAATCTAAGAAGCAACCTGGACTCCCATCCGTATGGGACTCCAGGCATCCCTGTCCATGGGCGCATGCCATCCGAGGCATGCACCCCCTCCTTTCCAAATTTCAATAATGGAATAAGCCCCTATCTACTCTCCAATAAGTGCATGACACATGGGCAGATGTCCAAGGATCAAAGGTCAACATTTGACCAAAGTCAAAGAATAGGAATTAGCAGGTGACAGAAAATGGCAGGTGTTATCTCAAATTTATCTCATAAATTAAGACAACCAATTTTCTAACCTGGACAAGCTCTAGTCAAACTAAGAGTACCTGAGTGAGCACAAACATATTTGGCTTAGTCGAGATAACTTTTAATGATAATAAAAGGGAACATTAGGTTCAATCGTATGCTAGCATGATTTTCTTGAACCTAATTGAATCTAATTCAAATCAATTGAGCTGGGTTAGTCCAATTAATGATATCCAGATCCAAATTCTTGTTTGTGTGACCCAGTTAGGTTCAATTCTGTATGGTAATGGGATATATCATGATCTCCATCATCGACATCATCGAAACTTCCTTTCGATGGATCAGAACTCTTCTGATTCAGAACAACTAGAATGATCGATCATCTAAATCATTCTAATTGCTCCCAAAATCCACCAGTGACACCTAGCAGTATATGGTGGCAACCCATCAGAACTGAAAAATGAACCTCTCGGTGCAGCTACTTGTGTGATTAAGTTCTTCTATCTTGAGCCCCGATCAGATTAGGGTTAAGGTGAACTCGTCAAACCCTAATTTCTATCATATGATTTAATCATTCGATTCAAGTCCAATGTGAAAACCTTAAATAGAAACTCTTTCTATTATTTCACTCTCTGCCATGGCCATGGGCTTATGGACTTGATTCTCATGATCATCATAGGGCTGCTCCTCATCCACCGAGGTAGATAGATTCCATCTTGGTGCAATCCAATTCCTACAATGAACATGCTATAGCCAACATACACCTCAGGGTTCCGAATGGCTAGGAGATCCGAGTCAATGGTGTAGTCAAACTATAACACCCTCAAGGTGAACTGCCGATGCACCTCAGGTCAAAGAACCAGACACACCACTGCAGCTTCGAGTCAGTCATTGACGAGAAGGTAGACTTCCTTAATGACTACTCGAGGTGGTCACGCTCAGTGCCCTCATTCTCTAACGAGTACCTATACTCTCGCTCCTCCGGTGTCTCTACACCATAGACTCAAGACTCATCTACTAAAAGAAGCGATTGTACACCAACCTTTCCGGATCAATCACCATCCTCATGATGATCCTATGGTCGGAGCATTTTATGAGTTAATAATGAAAATTCATGTCTTAAATTTTCAACTCTTGAAAATATGAATTATCATTACCATTAACTCAAAGGATGTATCACAGACACTAAATACACATTTATGTGATAGAAAATAACCATTTTATTATTTATAGTCAAAATTATAATTTTGCCCCTAGAAGTGTATTACAAGTGTCAGCCAATTCTGGCTTCTAGGGCACATATATCTAACAAACTCCCACTTGTCCTAAAGCCAATTGGCTACAAGTCTAAGTCCCATCTTCTCAAGGTGGGCTTCGATCTTCTGCTGGCCCAACGGCTTTGTAAGTGGGTCTGCCACATTATCTGCGGAGTTGACTCTCTTGACCTCGACGTAACCCTTCTCGAGGTAATCGCGGATGAGGTGGTATCGCCGCTCAATGTGCTTGGATTTCTTGGTGAGACCTCGGCTCCTTAGCAAGGGCTATGGCGCCATTATTGTCGCAGTATAGAGGAATGGCATCTGATGGCATCACTCCGATCTTCTACAGGCAAACTTCTTGTACCAGAATGCCTTCCTTTGCAGCTTCTGATGCAGCGATATATTCTGCTTCCATGGTGGAATCTGCTATCACTGTCTGCTTGGAACTCTTCCAACTGACAGCTCCACCATTGCACACAAACAGACTTCCAGATGTCGACTTTCGATCATCTATATCGGACATAAAAATCCGAGTCTGTGTATCCCTGGACTTGGAGTTCTCCATTACCAAAGACCAACATCATATCCTTAGTTCTTCTCAAGTACTTAAGGATACATTTCACAGAAGTCCAGTGTTCTTCACCTGGATTTGACTGATATCTGCTTGTGACACTCACAGCATGGGCTATATCAGGTCGTGTACATAGCATGGCATACATGAGGCTCCCTATTGCAGAAGCATAAGGGATCTTGCTCATGCGTTCTATTTCCTCAGGTGTGCTAGGGCACATCTTCTTGGAAAGATGAATACCATGTCTGAAGGGTATTAATCCCCTCTTAGAGTTTTCCATACTAAACCTCTTTAGTACTTCTCTCTATGTACATCTTCTGTGAAAGTCCTAGCATCCTATTCGGTCTATCTCCTATAGACCTTAATTCCTAGAATAAAGGATGCTTCACCTAGGTCTTTCATGGAGAATTCTTTAGGACAACCACATTTTGACTGATGGTCAACATGGGAATATCATTCCCAATAAGGAGGATGTCATCCACGTACAATACGAGGAAGACAACAGCGCTCCCACTGACCTTTTGAAAACACATGGTTCCTCTTCATTTTTGATGAAACCAAATAATTTTGATCACATCATTGAAAATGAGTGTTCCAGCTCCGAGATGCTTGCTTAAGTCCATATATGGACCTTTGCAGCTTGCAAACCTTGTGATCAGTATCACTGGATGTGAAACCTAGCGGCTGTTCCATATAGATATCTTCCTCAAGATATCCATTTAAGGAATGCCATTTTCACGTCCATTTGCCATATTTCATAATCGAAATAGGCTGCAACAGCAAGCAATGTGCGGATGGATTTTAGCATAGCTACTGGGAAAAAGGTATCCTGATAGTCAATGCCTTCGCGTTGACTATAACCTTTTGCCACTAGTCTAGCCTTGAATGTCTCCACATTCCCATCTGCACCAATCTTTCTCTTGAAGATCCATTTACACCCAATAGGTACTATACCTTCTGGTGGATCTACCAAGGTCCAGACTTGGTTTGAGTGCATCGAGTCAATTTCTGACTTCATTGCCTCTAAGCCATTTCTCGGAGTCGATATCTGATATCGCCTCATTGTAGGTTTTGGGATCATCACCATGAGCACCATTACCTACGAGGAACATTTCCTCTACTTCCTCTGAAATAATACCTAAGTATCTCTTCAGGGGATGGAAAACTCTTTCCGATCTACGAGGTGGAGGAGGTAGTGTTCTTATTGGCTCAACCTGATTTGGTTCCAATTGGTCCTTAGCTCGTTGCTACTTGTGAGACTTTCTCATCAAGCTTGATCTGCTTTCCAATGCCGCTATCTTGAATAAACTATTTTTCAAGAAAGATGGCATGTCGACTCACAATCACATTGTGGTCTTCTGGAATGTAGAAATAGTATCCTAATGACTCTTTAGGATATCCTATGAATCGAGCTCTAAAGGACCTAAACTCTAACTTGTCCGCTTGTTGTCTTTTGACATGAGCCGGACAACCCCAAATTCTGAGATGACTCAGACTTGGTTTCTTACCGTGCCATATCTCATACGGTGTGGTAGGAACGGTTTTAGAGGGAACCCTATTCAGTAAGATAGATTGAAGTTAACAATGAAGTGTCCCCAAAGAAAATCAGGGAGGTCTGTGAAGCTCATCATGGATCGAACCATATCCAATAGAGTCCGATTTCTCCATTCTGAAACCCCGTTGAGTTGAGGTGTTTCCTGGTGGAGTCCATTGAGAGACTATGCCATTTTCCTTAAGATAGTCTAGGAATTTTTGGCTAAGGTATTCACCTCCTCGATCTGATCGAAGAACCTTAATGGGTTTTCCAGTTTGTTTTTCTACTTCATGTCTGAATTCTTTGAACTTTTCAAAAGCTTCAGACTTGTGTCTCATAAGATACACATACCCATACCTAGATAGATCATCGGTAAAGGTAATGAAGTAGACAAAATTGCCTCTAGCCGGCACATCAAATGGGCCGCACACATCAGTATGTACTAGGGCAAGGAGATCTGTGGCCCTTTCCCCATGTCCACAAAAAGGGAGTTTAGTCATTTTGCCTTGAAGACAAGATTCACAAGTTGGATATGACTCAAAAGTCAATGGACTCAATAGCCCATTTTTCTCCAATTTGTTAATCCTATCTTCTGCTATATGACCTAATCTCAGGTGCCATAGATATCTATCGTTTGGACTATCCCTAGGTCGTTTGGCATTCACATTTTGCTCGATAGTTAAAATAGGTACATCAATATGTAACTGATAAAGACCATTGTTAATAAGGAAAACCATTTGCAATTTTATTTCTTTCATAAAGAATGTTACAATGGTCCTTAAGAAAACTAATCACATAGCCTTCTTGTGCTAAGCATGAAACAGAAATCAAATTCCTGCTAGCTGCAGGCACATAATAACAGTCTTTTAAAACTAAGTCTAAACCAGATGGTAATCGAAGAGGGTATGTTTCCCACGGCTACTGCAGCAACTCTTGCTCCATTACCGACGTGCAGGATCATGTCTCCATCCCTCAGCCTCCTGCTATCCTCAAGACCCTGCATAGAAGTGCACAAGTGAGCACTAGAACCAGAGTCAAGCACCCAACTGGATGCAGAAGAAACCGTAAGGTTAGACTCAATAACGAGCATACCTCCAGAAGGACCTTCCTTCTTGTTCTTCAGGGTGGCCAGGTAAGTAGGGCAGTTTCCGCTTCCAATGGCCGTCGCTGTTGCAATGGAAATACTTTTCCTTTTTGTCAGCGGCCTTCTTCTTCAGCTCTGTCTTTTTCTTCTTTCCTCCTTCCACCTTCTGCTTTTTCACAGACTTCTTTTTCTTTCCATAAGACTTTCTTTTGGAAGAAGTCCATTTCCATAGCAAGAACTGAGCCTTTAGAACCTTTCATAGAAAGCTCAGCGGTAACCAGCATATTCATTAAGTTCGGCCAAGAAATTTTGAAGTTTATGCATATGGTAATTCATGATGAACTTGCCCATATGCATCAGTCAAGGATTGCAGAATTAATATCATTCTGCAGATCCAAGTCCAACTTCACACCGAGCTTCTCAAGCTCTTCCATGTCCTTGATCATTATCAGACAGTGATCTTGGACTGACTGCCCATCACGCATCTTAGCCTTAAAAAGTCATTTCGTGACTTGATATTTGGCTGCGCGACTCTGTTCACCAAACATCTCCTGTAGGTGAGCCAACATTTGGCGAGCAGTCCTGATATCTTCATGTTGGCGCTGGAGCTCATCAGACATCGAGCCCAACATGTAATATCTGGCCTTATTATCTTCGTCTATCCACTTTTTCAGAGATGCTCTCTGTTCAATGGATGGACGGGCTGGTAAGGTGGGAGGGTCCTGGTCCAAATACATGGGTTAACTTCTCAAAATCCCAAAATGAATTTTGTAGTTCCTTGAGCCAATCCTTTATAATTGGGTAATCTGATCAGTCTATGTGTGTCCAGGATACGTGCTAGTGGGTTGGACGCAGACATTTTTCCTATAGAGAGTCAAAGATTTCTAGTTAGATACTTGTAATTAAGACTTGACCAATTTATTTAGGAATTTTATTTTTAAACCAAATTAGCTCCCACTATTTTCTTGGATCCCTACACTCCCTCTGTAGAGATGCAAAAATCTCCATGATTAATGATTTCTAGTGGGTGGTGCGGTCTCACCAACTGACTCATCACCTCACCTAACAGTTATTGGTGATGGGTTAGCCAATGAGTGAACAACTCTTGTTCAATGATTCTCTAATCATGGTGCACCCAAACTTGGTCTCTAATTCATGAATCTCACCGTATGCCCAGAATATTGATCCACTCCTTAGTTAAGTCAGACCCACCATTTGCACAGACTTGGATTCCTAATTGAGTCTCTCACCGTATCCAAAATATTGAGCCCAATCCATCCTCCAGCCCATAGCATCCAATGCCTAATAGACATGGTTGCATCTTTTTGGTGCAACTGAGCCACTATAACCAGTCGAGAACAACCAACCCCAGAAAGGGCCCGCACATCTACAATGGTGAAAGATCTTAGACTTAATCTTTTCTTAGGGAGATTTGATTTAGGTCTCATTAAACTAGACTTGACATAGTCATAACCATTATGACTAACCTAGTGGCATGGATTAGCTCGAATTATTGACCACCTCAGATTGGAACTGAGCCAACAAACATGGCCAGGTAAGTGAGACCGGTGGAAGGAATATGCCATTAACTCGACAAGAATGCATTCGAATTGAGTAGCTTCCAATTAAAACTCAGTCGGTCATATCTGCCAGACTTACCTTAGACACCAAATTATTGAGCCAGAATCAATCGGGTTAGCCTACAATCCGGACTCTAACCACTGAGCCTAATTAGATCTTAGCTTGATCGATCACTCACGTGACTCGATCTTGACCCAGACTTAATCCTATAGGCTGGTCAATTTAAGCACTGTTGATCCCATCTAACCAACTCTTGATTCGATTTGATCAATCGCTTAGACCTAATTGAGCTACCCAAGTTTGAACCTAATATTATGAATATATCTTAGATTAAAATTCTTAGTTTTAGACCTAATTAATATTTCATAATCCTAATTTTTAATTAAGTTTAGGGTTCACAAACAAAATATATAAATAAAATCCTAGGATTTCAGGATCTTGGGTTTTGCAGAAAGTAAGTTCTTGATTTTTGATTAAGGACGAACGCGCAGCACCCCTACACATCATAAAAACACCGCATCGAATGGGAGGAGAGGATATTTAAATCCTACTTTATTCTTATGATCGAACGGTCAAGGGGAATGCCTTAATCAGAAATATAAATCTACAAAGCTAGTTAGATTTACATCATATATCTTATATACAAAATTTGATCTAAATTAATACATGTTTTGTATACATCTCATGTATCATGCATGCATGTTTTTTAGATCTAAATTATCTCATTATTATCTAAAAAATTAGATTTAAATTGATCACATCAAAATAAATTCTAATCTAGTCAACTATATAGAACTATTCTACAACTAGTCTAGACATGCAATTATCATATCTCATATGATCTAAAAATTAAATAATTTTATTTTTTATTTTTTAGATCTTATTATAATATTTATAATTATCAAAAAATAGAAAATAAATATATATAAAATCATAATTTAATCAAAATAAATCATGATTATGCTAGACTATGTATAGAACTATTCTATTTTACAACTAGTCATGCATATTGTAGAACTTAGATCTATTTTATTTAATTTTAATTTTTTCTAATTTTAGATCTAATCACATCTCATGTGACATCTAAAATTATCTAACTTTTAGATCAAAATAAATTAAAAATTAGATCTAAATAATTTAGATTGAACCCGGCTCTGATACCAGTTGAAGGAAAAATCCTGATTTTTTGGATCAGGTTCATTCAGATCTGATTGGATCGAGAGAGATATTTCAAACATTTTTTCTTATTTATCTAGATTAGATCTGAGATATTTTAAATCTAGTTTTGTAGATCTAATAAATAAAAATAAAATAAAAAAATTTAATTTAATTTATACCTTGATGTGGGTAATCCGATTACCCTTTGATGATCCTGCTGATTGCCTGAGATTCTGGATCTAGCCATGCAAGCGCCTAGCCTCTACCAAGATCCACTTAGACTAGATCTAGAGATCTTCTCCTTTTTTATCACTTCTCCAAAAATTAGATCTAGATCTGATTTGGAGGATCTTTAAAACTCTTTCTGAAGATCAGCAGTCATCTCTGCAGCAGTGTTGCCTTCTTCCTTTCTCGTCAACCTTTTCTTACCTGGATCGCACCAAACTGGAGCCCAACTTTCCTTGGGCGTGGAGAGGAGAGAGAGGATTACAAGATGGTAAGGAGCAGAAAGAGGGATAGCCTTGGGACCTGGGCTAAGATGAACTCATTTAAAGTTGGGCATAGACAGGGTTTATTTATAGACCCTGCTGCACCATGTAGTGCCACATCATCCCAGCCAATCGCGTTGCTTCATGTAATCAGATCTAAATCTGATTGATAGGATGATATCACCTGATCCAATTAGATGAGAGCCCCATAAATTCATCCTTAGATGGTGCCTAAGACTGGTCAAAGTCTATAGGTAAGGGTCACCTAAGTTGAATCCAAGAAGCAACCTGGAGTCCCATCCATATGGGACTCCAAGCATCCCTATCCATGGGCACACGCCATCCTAGGCGTGCACCCCCTCTTTTCCAAATTTTAATAAGGGGATAAGCCCCTATCTACTGTTCAATAAGTGCATGACACATGAGTAGATGTCTAAGGGTCAAAGGTCAATGTTTGACCAAAGTCAAAGGATAGGAATTAGCAGGTGATAAAAAATGGTAGGTGTTGTCTTAAATTTACCTCATAAATTAAGACAACCCTTTTCTAACCTGGACAAACTTCAGTCAGACCAAATAAGGGTACTTGAGTGAGTACAAATTCATTTGGCTCAATCGAGATAACTTTTAATGATAATAAAAGGAGAATGTTAGATTCAATCGTATGCTAGCACGATTTCCTTGAACCTAATTGAATCTAATTCAAATCAATTAAACTGGGTTAGTCCAATTGATGATATCTAAATCCAAACCCTTCTTTATGTGACCGAGTTAGGTTCAGTTCTGTATGGTAATAGGATATGTCATGATCTCCATCATCGACATCATCGAAACTCCTTTCGATAGATCAGAACTCTTCTGATTCAGACAACTAGAATGATCGATCATCTAAATCATTCTAATTGCCCCCAAAATCCACCAGTGACATCTAGCAGTATATGGTGGCAACCCATCAAAACTAAAAATGAATCTCTTAGTGCAGCTACTTGTGTGATTAAGTTCTTCTATCTTGAGCTTTGATCAGATTAGGATTAAGGTGAACTCGTCAAACCCTAATTTCTATCATATGATTTAATCATTTGATTCAAGTCCAATGTGAAAACCTTAATAGAAACTCTTTTCTATTATTTCACTCTCTACCATGGCCATGGGCTTATGGACTTGATTCTCATGATCATCACTGGGCTGCTCCTCATCCACCGAGGTGAAGGGAAATCCTGATTTCCCGGACTAGGTTCGTTCAAATCTGATCAGATCAAGGGATATATTTCAAAAATTTTTCTTTTGATCCCAATTAGATCTTGATGTGTTTTAGATCTGATTCTTATTATTTTAATAAATAAAATAAAATAAGGATAAATTAAATTAAATTTAATTTACCTGAATTTAGGTAATCCTATTACCCAATTGATGATCATGTTTGCAGCGGAAGGTTCTGGATCTAGCCACGCAAGCGCCTGGTCTCTACCGATATCCACTTGGGCTGGATCTGGAGATCCACTTCTTCTCTATCACACCTCCAAAAATTAGATCTAGATCTGATCTGGAGGATCTTCAAAACTCCTTTTGAAGATCAGCAGTCCTCCTTTTGCAGCAGTGCAGCCTTCTTACTTTTGATCGCCTTTCTTTGATCTGGATCGCACCAACCAAGGTCCAAAACTCTTTTAGACATGGAGAGGAGAAGGAGAAGAAGCTTTGGCATGGAGGAGGATGGGAGAGGCAGCCTTGGGGCGTGGGGTTTTCAATTCTCAATTGAATCACAAACTGAGTTGGGCGCAGGGTCCTTTTTATAGACTAAGCGTGATCCAACTCCTCTTCCTCCCAACCAATCACAACCCTTTGTGAAATCAGATCTAAATCTGATTGGTGGGAATAGAGACCCCTGGATTCCTACCTTAGAGGGTGCCTAAGACCAGTCAAAGTTGGTTCTTAGGGAGAACTCTAATTGGAATCCAAAAGAGGAGGTGGAGTCCTTGTCCAACAAGGACTCCAAGGCGCCTCCAACTTGGGCGCACGCCACTCTTGGCGTGCGCCCTCCTCCTTGCCAGGTTCTGGCAGGGGGACAGGCCCCCACCAGCTCTCCAATAGGTGCATGACATGTGGTCAAAAGTCAAAGTGTCAATGGTCAACGTTTGACCAGTCAAAGGTAGACTTTTGACCAAAGTCAAAGAACAAGAAATGGCAGGTGACCAAAAATGGCAGGTAATGTCTTACAAATAAGACAACCTTTTCTGACTTGGACAACCTCCAGTCAGACCATATGAAGGCCTCTGATTTGAGCACAAACTCCTTTGGCTCAGACAGGACAACTTATTTATGATAGCAAAAAGAAGAACGTTAGGTTCAATCGAGTGCTAGCACGATTTCCTTGAACCTAATTGAATCTCATTCAGATCAATTGAACTAGATCAGTTCAATTGATGATCACCAGATTCAAACCCTTGTTTGTGTGACCCAGTTAGGTTCAGTTCTGTATGGTAATGGGATATGTCATGATCTCTATCATCGACATCATCGAAACTCCTTTCGATGGATCAGAACTCTTCTGATTCGAACAGCTAGAATGATCGATCATCTAAATCATTCTAATTGCTCCCAAAATCCACCAGTGACACCTAGCAGTATATGGTGGCAACCCATCAGAGCTGAATGCGAACCTCTTGGTGCAGCTACCTGTGTGATTAAGTTCTTCTATCTTGAGCCCCGATCAGATTAGGGTTAAGGTAAAACTCGTCAAACCCTAGTCTCTGTCATATGATGTAATCATTCGATTCAAGTCCAATGTGAAAATCTAAATAGAAACTCTTTCTATTATTTCACTCTACCATGGCCATGGATTTCTGGACTTGATTCTCATGATCATCATAGGGCTGCTCCTCTACCACCGAGGTAGATAGATTCCATCTTGATGCCAATCCAGTTCCTACAATGAACATGTCATAGCCAACATACACCTCAGGGTTCCATATGGCTAGGAGATCCGAGTAATGGTGTAGTCAAACTATAACACCCTCAAGGTGAACTGCCGATGCACCTCAGGTCAAAGAACCAGACACACTACTGCAGCATCGAGTCAGTCATTGACGAGAAGGTAGACTCCCTAATGACTACTCGAGGTGGTCACGCTCAGTGCCCTCGTTCTCTAACGAGTACCTGTACTCTCGCTCCGGTGTCTCCACACCGTAGACTCAAGACTCATCTACTAAAGAGAAGCGATTGTACACCAACCTTTCGGATCAATCACCATCCTCGTGATGATCCTATGGTCAGGAGCAATTTATGAGTTAATAATGATTATTCATGTCTTAAATTTTCAACTCTTGAAAATATGAATTATCATTACCATTAACTCAAAGGATGTATCACAGACACTAAATACACATATGTGATAGAAAATAACCTATTTATTGATTTTAGTCAAAATTACAATTTTGCCCCTAGAAGTGTATTACAAGTGTCAGCCAATTTTGGCTTCTAGGGCACATATATCTAACACGAGGTAGATAGATTTTCTCTTGGTGCAATCCAATTCTTACAATGAATATGCTATAGCCAACATACACCTCAGGGTTCTGAATGGCTAGGAGACCAAGTCATGGTGTAGTCAAACTATAACACCCTCAAGGTGAACTACCGATGCACCTTAGGTTAAAGAACCAAACACACCGCTGCAGCTTCAAGTCAGTCATCGACGAGATGGTAGACTTCCTTATGACTACTCGAGGTGGTCATGCTCAATGCCCTCATTCTCTAATGAGTACTTGTACTCTCACTCCGGTGTCTCTACACTGTAGACTCAAGACTCATCTACTATGAAGAAGCAATTCTACACTAATCTTTTGGATCAATCACCATCCTCATGACGATCCTACGATCAGGAGCATTTTATGAGTTAATAAATAAAAATTTTTATCTTAAATTTTCAACTCTTAAAAATAAGAATTATCATTATCATTAAATCAAGGGATGTATCACAGACACTAAATACACATTTGCGATAGAAAATAATCCATTTTATTATTTATAGTCAAAGTTATAATTTTGCCCCTAAAATGTATTACAAGTGTCAGCCAATTCTGGCTTCTAGGGCACACATATCTAACAAATTAATCCTAAATGTGTTGGGTTTAAATTAGTCTAATTAGGCCTAACCTATTTTGAGTTGGTTGGTTCAATTGGTTCAAGTTTGAATTTCAAAGACTAGTTTGACTAGTCTTCTTTCCCTATGCCATTTAACCCATGCCTACTTAAAAATTTAATCTAATTCTCTCATGACTTATTTCCCATGCACAAAAGAGTTTTTGACCAGGTCTCCCACATTCTAAATGGATAATGTTTGGTTGTTATTTGTTTTGATTTGAATGAGATTCAAATTTGGATAAAAAACAACCTCTACCTTATCCATGCGCCACCCTTCTCTTGTATGACACTTTTGCTACATGAGAAAAGGTTTCTCATGATTCCTTCCCACACAAAAGAGGTTGTCGCCCATCCTTTCTCACATCCCTAAGTGGATTGGATCAGGTGGTTTGAAGGTTGAATTCAAAATGAGTTTGAATTTAGCCTAACAACAAACCTGATCTTTCTCTCCATGTGGTGTCTACTCTCTTTGGTGCAAAATAAATAGGAAGAATTTTTGAAACATGAGACAATAGATCTAAGATTGAGAGAGGACTTCCATGAGCCTCTTGGTGCATGAGAAAAAAGTTTTAAAAAATCTCATGAGGTGAAGAAACAGAGAATGGCTAGCGCAAGGTTTCAAGGTGCATTTGATCTAGTGTTTTGACCTAGGATTTGGGAAACCATTTAGTGAGCTACGAGTGTTGAAAGCCCTCAAAACTTTGTGGAGAACCTTCTCTTCCTCTCTACTATGCCTACCAGTGACCCGGAGCATCCGTGAAGCCCGTAGATAAGGATCGAAGGGTTCGATCAAAATAGCCCCTGAAAGACTCCGATGTCGAGCTAGCACTCGCGTGGGAGCCGATCTAGATCAGGAGCCTTGTGTGGATGATCCATGGAGATCAGACACTTGTGTGGCTACATCGTGACCAGCAGAACTCTTTGATGATGATCAGATCCTGACGATCAACTATCCGCAAAAAGGTATTATATTTTGAACATGTTGATGTAGTAAATAGTTCACTATGTAATTTTATTTTCAGATCTATTGATGTATGCATGCATATTATATTTAGATCATAATGTGTAGGATTAAATAATCTAATATGATTAGTAGATAATTAATTAGATTAATTATTTTTCACTGCTTCTTTGCTATTTTCAAAAAATTTTGAAAATAGCTTAGCAAACCCTACATTATTTCCTTCACCAAGAATACGATCTTGAACTCCCTAGCTCCGATGACCCAGTCAGCTCTCCTTTGACCGTCGGTTTTGTTTGTACTTAGAAACTTTAAATGCTAGGCTTAGGCTCTCACTGTCCTCTTTTGTAGTCATCCTCTTTCGATTTTTAAACATCTCTTTCACATTTGTCTTGCCAAACTACTTTCGGTTCGTCGTTGGTTTTCTTTCCCTCTGTCAACTGACTGAGGTCTAGCTGTCCATTTCACTCTTTAGAAATTTCTACACCTTCAAGCACCATCCTTCTGTGAAGGACTAGTAGTATTTTTTCTTCCAATTCAGCAAGAATGGGTTATTGAAAGATGCCCCTTCTTCCATTCATAACTGAAAGAAAAGGTACTTTTTTGTTTATTATCCGACCCTGCTCTTAGATCTTCCTCCTTGGGGTTATATTAGGGAGTCAGTTAACCAAGCTCCTAGCTTAGATGGAGCCGACCTTAATTCCTCTAATAAACTCAAAGCATACCGAACTCCTCTCCATCCCATCCTTTTGAAAGAATAGATCTTGTTCAACCTGGGTCTGAGTCCTCTTGACCCCACTGGTACACCTTTTGCTTTTTGAAGTCACATGGTTTTGTACATGTATTGCCACTGACCGCACTACTTTTCCTATTATAGAAATGGATACCAAAGCTATCGAAATACTTACCAAAGGGCTTTACACCAAGAAGAGGAAAGGAAGGCATCATGCGATAGCTTGAAGAGGATGAAGGTTGGCAATTCCAGCTCCAAGATCCCTACCTCCACTGTCGTTGTGCCCGAGGTCATCGCCAGCGTCGAAGTTGCCTTAGTTGTCAAGGTCAGCACCACTGGCGTGGGCTCCATGCCTCCCATGCCCTCCGGTCCTTCTAATGGGGATCGGGCTTCGGAGCTCCCTATCGAGAGAGAGGTAGAGGAAGGAAGAAAAAAGAAAAAAGCTATCGCCAAGATGTCCCACAAGGCTTGCCTTAGCAGGAATGAGGGGAGGATCCCTTCGACAACCTAGAGATCATCCAAGATCTAACCGACAGGTTGGCCATGCTGAAGGTGGTGGACGATGTGGCCGACCTTGACCCGCTGCAGCTCGCTTGGAGTTCTTTTGGAACCGTCCTCAAGGTAACTGCTCCATCGCTTGACCTTTCTGCTCCTCTCTTTTCTTCTCCCTTTTTTTTTAACATCAATCATTTGTTGCAGTCAGATCACCAGATGCTCACCAATATCAATAGGGCACGCCATCCGAAATTAGAAGCATAGAAGATCCAAGAGGACCTTCAAATCGAGATCTGCCATCTTCAAGAGAGGGTCGCCAAGATCGAGCATTTTGTAGAGAAGAAGGTGGCGGACATCGAGAGTCTCCAGGGGGCACTTCGAAAAGAGGAGTTCATCTCAGCCAGACTCAAGGTTGCACTAGCCCTGGAGGAGGAGAGGAGGAAGGAAGCAGAGAATAAGGTCGCTGAACTGGGGGCTCAAATGGCAAAGTCGATCTCGGAGGTGATGACTCGGGCTGTGGAAGAGTTCAAGGCTTCTTTTGAGATGAGGAATTTGAACGTTGAATTTGGTTAGGAGGCATTCATCAAGGATTTCGAGCTTTGCGAAGGCAGGATGGCTCAGAGGTTCTCCGAACTCGAACTTAGCTTTTTCGAGGAGGAGGAAGATGAGGCAGATGCGGGACCATCCGATGCCACAATCGTTCCTCCCATCATGGAGCCTGCATCTGGTCCATCTGAGTCTGCCGTTGAAGTGCCCAAGCCAATTCAGGCACTTGAGGCAGTCGAGAGCGCTGTAGCTCCATCTTCCATCGCCCCTCCTGAGGTTGAAATCCTCGAGTGATTGTATATTTTGCTTTTTCAACCTTTTTTTGCTTTGTACTTAAAATTTTTGATTAAATGAAAGTGAAATTCTTTTTGTCCATATCTTTGAGTATTTTTCATACCTTGAATGTAGTCTCCTATCGATGCTGATCCACTGCCTCAGGGGGTTCCCCTGAAACCCTTAATAAAAAGCCTAAAGAAGGAAGCCCATCAGCTGAAGAAGAAGTTAAAGAAGATAGAGGTTGACCTTTGAGCTTTGTGGAAGAATGCTTCAGAGGTGACCAAAGAGGTTACTCACCTTCAAAACATGCACATGAAAGATGCCGCTAGTTTTAGCATTCGGAAGGGAAGCTTCAAGAGGGAGCTGGCCGAACTTCGAAGGAGTGCAAGCAACAAATCCTAGGCATTGACTGTGAAGATTGGCTCCCTCGAGACCCAACTCAATGCAGCAAAGGAGAAAGTTCAACTTCTGGAGGGGAGCTAATCATGGTCCTTCGATAAGGCACGATTTGAGTGGGACTGGTCGATGAGGTTCTCCATACTTCAAAAGCAGCTGCACAATGCCGAGCTCACATATGAGACTTACTGATTGGGCTGGAGTGGTAGGATGTCCATGTTAGAACAAAAGCTTCGTGCCTCCAACAACAAAGTAGCCCGGCTCTAGTGGCAACTCGATGATGGCTTTTGGGCTGGTACAAGCAGGAAGGCTGAGGAGGTCGCCTCTTCAAAGAGGACCATCGATGAACTTTGGGAGTTGGTCGGTACGAAAAAGGCCGAGGTGCAATGGCTAAAGCTCGAGCTGACTTGTGAGAGTCATGTTACCAAGGATGCGGAGGCTGAGTCTGAGGTCCTAAGGAGGAGGCTGCGAGAGTTAGAAGAGAACTACCACTGAGCTAATAGGATGTTCCATGATAATATGATGAGATGGAGGGAGCTCGAGGATGAGGTCGATCGTCTTAAGGAATCTTTAGTAATGGCCACCAGCCCGAAGTTTGAGGAGTCGACCCTTCTTAGGATTTCGAAGACCTTTTTTTTTCTCTCTCCTCTTTTTCTTTTTGTAGGTGTAATTGGTCTCGTCGATCTATATTTTGCGTGTAACGAACTTACTTTCATAATAAAATGGTACTTTTTCATTATTTTTTTGCACAAATTTAGGGCTAGCCCGTGGCTTTACTTTCTTCACTTTATTTTTCTTTACGTTGCCTTTTAATGAGATGCTTGTTGTGGATGCCAAGCTAGGATCACTTTTGCAAAATGAGATCGGATCCTTCTTTCTGTACTTGACATAGTCAGATTGTCGTAGAAAGAACACGTATAAGGATTCTCTATCGACTTCTCCTTTCCTATCATCTTTGGTCAACGAGGTCCTGGCTTTCGCTCACGTTAGGATGAGGTTTTTCTTCTGATTCTAACATGGCTTATGGGGTGCATTAGGACCATTGGTAGGGCCTTTCCCTCCATCTCATCTTCATTTAATGAGGCTTTTGACTTTTCTCATGCTAGGATGAGGTTCTTCTCTTATTCCTAATGAGCTGTAGGGACACATTAGGGCCATTGGTGGGCCTCTTCCTTCATCTCATCTTAATTTAATGAGGTCTTCGACTTTGCTCATGCTAGGATGAGGTTCTCCTTCTATTCCTAATTGGCTATAGGGGCACATTAGGGCCATTGTGAAGGGAAATCCTGATTTTCCGAATCAGGTTCGTTCAGATCTGATCAGATCAAGAGATATATTTCAAAAATTTTTCTCTTTAATCCAGATCAGATCTAAGATGTTTTAGATCTAATTATTATTATTTTAAAAATTAAAATAAAATTAGATAAATTAAATCAGATTTAATCTACCTTAAAGTGGGTAATAGTGGGTAATCCTATTACCCATTGATGATCCTGTACGCAGCGGAAAGTTCTAGATCAAGCCACGCAAGTGCCTGGCCTCTACCGATATTCACTTGGGCTGGATCTAGAGATCCTCTTCTTCTCTATCACATGTCCAGAAATCAGATCTGGATCTGATCTGGAGGATCTTCAAAACTCCTTTTAAAGATCAACAGTCGTCCTTTATAGCAGCGCAGCCTTCTAGCTTTCACTCGCCTTTCTATTGTCTAGATTGCACCAACCAAGGTCCAAAACCCTTTTGGACATGGAGAGGAGAGGGAGAAGATGCTTTGGCGTGGAGGAGGAGAGGAGAAAAGGCCTTAGGGTGTGGAGATCTCAATTAATTTAGATTCCTCTTTGAGTTGGGTGCAGGGTCTTATTTATAGACTAACTGTGATCCAACTCCTCTTCTTCCCAATCAATTGCAACTCTTTGTGAAATCAGATCTAAATCTGATTGGTGGGAATAGAGTCCCCTGGATTCCTCCTTAGAGGGCTTCTAAGACCAGTCAAAGTTAGTTCTTAGGAGAACTCTAATTAGAATCCAAAAAGGAGATGGAGTTCCGGTCCAACAGGGACTCTTGGGCACCTCTAGCTTGGGCACACGCCAAGGGTGGCATGCGCCCTCTTTCTTGTCAGGTTCTGACAGGAAGACAGGCCCCCACCAGCTCTCCAATAGGTGTGTGACATGTGGACAGAAGTCAAAGTATCAATGGTCAACATTTGACCAGTCAAAGTTAGACTTTTGACCAAAGTCAAAGAACGAGAAATGGCAGGTGACCAAAAAATGGTAGGTAATGTCCTACAAAATAAGAGAACCTTTTCTGACTTGGACAATCTCCAGTCAGACCATATGAAGGGCTCTGATTGAGCACAAACTCCTTTGGCTCAGTCAGGACAACTTATTTATGATAGTAAAAGAAGAACGTTAGGTTCAATCGAGTGCTAGCATGATTTCCTTGAACCTAATTGAATCTCATTCAGATCAATTGAACTAGATCAGTTCAATTGATGATCACTAGATTCAAACCCTTGTTTGTGTGACCCAGTTAGGTTCAGTTCTGTATGGTAATGGGATATGTCATGATCTCTATCATCGACATCATCGAAACTCCTTTCGATGGATCAGAACTCTTCTGATTCGAACAGCTAGAATGATCGATCATCTAAATCATTCTAATTGCTCCCAAAATCCACCAGTGACACCTAGCAGTATATGGTGGCAACCCATCAGAGCTGAATGCGAACCTCTTGGTGCAGCTACCTGTGTGATTAAGTTCTTCTATCTTGAGCCCCGATCAGATTAGGGTTAAGGTGAACTCGTCAAACCCTAGTCTCTATCATATGATGTAATCATTCGATTCAAGTCCAATGTGAAAATCTAAATAGAAACTCTTTCTATTATTTCACTCTGCCATGGCCATGGGCTTCTGGACTTGATTCTCATGATCATCATAGGGCTGCTCCTCTACCACCGAGGTAGATAGATTCCATCTTGATGCTATCCAGTTCCTACAATGAACATGCTATAGCCAACATACACCTCAGGGTTCCATATGGCTAGGAGACCGAGTAATGGTGTAGTCAAACTATAACACCCTCAAGGTGAACTGCCGATGCACCTCAGGTCAAAGAACCAGATACACTACTGCAGCATCGAGTCAGTCATTGACGAGAAGGTAGACTCCCTAATGACTACTCGAGGTGGTCACGCTCAGTGCCCTCGTTCTCTAATGAGTACCTGTACTCTCTTTAGTGTCTCCACACCGTAGACTCAAGACTCATCTACTAAAGAGAAGCGATTGTACACCAACCTTCCAGGATCAATCACCATCCTCGTGATGATCCTATGGTCGGAAGCATTTTATGAGTTAATAATGATTATTCATGTCTTAAATTTTCAACTCTTGAAAATATGAATTATCATTACCATTAACTCAAAGGATGTATCACAGACACTAAATACACATATGTGATAGAAAATAACCCATTTTATTGATATTAGTCAAAATTATAATTTTGCCCCTAGAAGTGTATTACAAGTGTCAGCCAATTCTGGCTTCTAGGGCACATATATCTAACAATCTCCCACTTGTCCTAAAGCCAATTGGCTACAAGTCTAAGTCCCATCTTCTCAAGGTGGGCTTCGATCTTCTGCTGGCCCAACGGCTTTGTAAGTGGGTCTGCCACATTATCAATGGAGTTGACTCTCTTGACCTCGACATAACCCTTCTCGAGGTAATCGCGGATGAGGTGGTATCGCCGTTCAATGTGCTTGGATTTCTGGTGAGACCTTGGCTCCTTAGCAAGGGCTATGGCGCCATTGTTGTCGCAGTATAGAGGAATGGCATCTGATGGCATTACTCTAATTTCTGCAGCAAACTTCTTGTACCAGAATGCTTCCTTCGCAGCTTCTGATGCAGCGATATATTCTGCTTCCATGGTGGAATTTGCTATCACCATTTGCTTGGAACTCTTCCAGCTGACAGCACCACCATTGCACACAAACAGACTTTCAGATGTCGACTTTCGATCATCTATATCGGACATGAAATCTGAGTCTGTGTATCCCTGGACTTGGAGTTCTCCATTACCAAAGACCAACATCATATCCTTAGTTCTTCTTAAGTACTTAAGGATACATTTCATAGAAGTCTAGTGTTCTTCACCTAGATTTGATTGATATCTGCTTGTGACACTCACAGCATGGGCTATATCAGGTCGTGTACATAGCATGGCATACATGAGGCTCTCTATTGTAGAAGCATAAGGGATCTTGCTCATGCATTCTATTTCCTTAGGTGTGCTAGGGCACATCTTCTTGGAAAGATGAATACCATGTCTGAAGGGTATTAATCCCCTCTTAGAGTTTTCCATACTAAATCTCTTTAGTACTTTCTCTATGTACATCTTCTGTGAAAGTCCTAGCATCCTATTCGGTCTATCCCTATAGACCTTAATTCCTAGAATAAAGGATGCTTCACCTAGGTCTTTCATGGAGAATTCCTTGGACAACCATAATTTGACTGTTGTCATCATGGAAATATCATTCCTAATAAGGAGGATGTCATCCACGTACAATACGAGGAAGACAACAGTGCTCCACTGATCTTTTTGAAGACATACGGTTCCTCTTCATTTTTGATGAAACCAAACATTTTGATCACATCATTGAAATGAGTGTTCTAGCTCCGAGATGCTTGCTTAAGTCCATATATGGACCTTTGCAGCTTGCAAACCTTGTGATCAGTATCACTGGATGTGAAACCTAGTGACTGTTCCATATAGATATCTTCCTCAAGATATCCATTCAAGAATTCCATTTTCACGTCCATTTGCCATATTTCATAATCGAAATAGGCTGCAATGGCAAGCAATGTGCGGATGGACTTTAGCATAGCCACTGGGAAAAAGATATCCTGATAGTCAATGCCTTCGCGTTGACTATAACCTTTTGCTACAAGTCTAGCCTTGAATGTCTCCACATTCCCATCTACACCAATCTTTCTCTTGAAGATCCATTTACACCCAATAGGTACTATACCTTCTGGTGGATCTACCAAGGTCTAAACTTGGTTTGAGTGCATCGAGTCAATTTCTGACTGCCTTGCCTCTAGCCATTTCTCGGAGTCAATATCTGATATCGCCTCATTGTAGGTTTTGGGATCATCACCATGAGCACCATTACCTACGAGGAACGTTTTCTCTACTTCCTCTGAAATAATACCTAAGTATCTTTCAAGGGGACGAAAAACTCTTTTCGATCTACGAGGTGGAGGAGGTAGTGTTCTTATTGGCTCAACCTGATTTGGTTCCAATTGGTCCTTAGCTCGTTGTACTTGTAAGACTTTCTCATCAAGTTTGATCTACTTTCCAATGCCGCTATCTTGAATAAACTATTTTTCAAGAAAGATGGCATGTCGACTCACAATCACATTGTGATCTTCTGGAATGTAGAAATAGTATCCTAGTGACTCTTTAGGATATCCTATGAATTGAGCTCTGAAGGACCTAAACTCTAACTTATCCGCTTGTTGTCTTTTGACATGAGCCCAACAACCCCAAATTCTAAGATGACTCAGACTTGGTCTCTTATCGTGCCATATCTCATACGGTGTGGTAGGAACAGTCTTAGAGGAAATTCCATTCAGTAAATAAATTGAAGTTAACAATGAATATCCCCAAAAAAAATTAGGGAGGTCTGTGAAGCTCATCATGGATCGAACCATATCCAATAGGGTCCGATTTCTCCATTCTGAAACCCAATTGAGTTGAGGTGTTCCTGGTGGAGTCCATTGAGAGACTATGCCATTTTCCTTGAGATAGTCTAGGAATTTCCGACTAAGGTATTCACCTCATCGATCTGATCGAAGAATCTTAATGGGTTTTCTAGTTTATTTTTCTACTTCATGTCTGAATTCTTTGAACTTTTCAAAAGCTTCAGACTTGTGTCTCATAAGATACACATACCCATACCTAGACAGATCATCGATAAAGGTAATGAAGTAGACAAAATTGTCTCTAGCCAGCACATCAAATGGGCCGCACACATCAGTATGTACTAAGGCAAGGAGATCTGTGGCCCTTTTCCCATGTCCAACAAAAGAGAGTTTGGTCATTTTGCCTTGGAGACAAGATTCATAAGTTGGATATGACTCGAAAGTCAATGGACTCAATAGCCCATTTTACTCCAATTTATTGATCCTATCTTCTGCTATATGACCTAGTCTTAGGTGCCATAGATATCTATCATTTGGACTATCCCTAGGTCGTTTGGCATTCACGTTTTGCTCGAATAACGAGCATACCTCCAGAAGGACCTTCCTTCTTGTTTTTCAGGGTGGCCAGATAAGTAGGGCAGTTCCGCTTCCAATGACCGTCACTGTTGCAATGAAAATACTTTTTTTTGACATCGGCCTTTTTCTTTGGCTCTGCGTTCTTCTTCTTTGTTTCTTCCACCTTCTACTTTTTCACAGACTTTTTTTCTTTCCATAAGACTTTCTTTTGGAAGAAATTCGTTCCATAGCAAGAACTGAGCCTTTAGAACCTTTCATAGAAAGCTCAGCGATAACCAGCATATCATTAATTCGGCCAAGGAATTTTTGAAGTTTATGCATGTGTAATTATATGATGAATTGGCCATATGCATTAGTCTAGGATTGCAGTACATATCATCTCTACCAGATTTCAAGTTAACTTTCACACAGCTTCTCAAGTCTTTCCATGTTCCTTGATCATTGTCAGACAGTTGATCTTGGATTGAATTGCCCATTCATGGCACTTAGCCTTAAAAGCATTTCGCATGACTTGATATTTGGCTGTTGCGAATTCTGTCACCAAACATCTCCTATAGGTGAGCCAACATTGGCGAAGCAGTCCTGATATCTTCATGTTGGCACTGGAGTCATCAGAATCGAGCCCAAACATGTAAATTCTTGCCTTAGTTATCTTCGTCTATCCAATTTTTCAGAGACGATTCCTCTC
>QRFJ01005047.1:59051-151855 GCA_006176705.1 Cocos nucifera | reverse complement strand
CCTATGTTTCCTTCAACAATCATTTAAAGTTATCTTGACTGAGCCAAATAATTTTGGGCTCAAATCAGGGTAACCTTTAACTTGGTCTAACCTAGAGCTTGTCCAGTTCAGAAAAGGGTTGTCTTAATCAATGAGATAAATTTGAGACAAAACACCACCATTTTCCCGTCAGCCTGCTAATTCTTATCTTTTGACTTTGTCAAACGTTGACCTTTGACACTTAGTTTATACTGCACATGTGTCATTGCACCCATAGGAGAGAGATTTGACTTTTATCACCCTACTAAAAGGAGGAAAGGGAGGGAACGATTCCTAGGGAGGCATGCGCCCAAGGATGATGACTGCTGAGTCCCAAACAGATGGGACTGATTCTAGGTTGCTTTATGGAATAAACTTAGGTGGGCACTAAGACTCTACTTTTGAACCAAGTCTTGGTGCACACAAGGATGTTTGAGAGGGGCTCTCAATCTATTTAAATCAGATGATGTCATCCATCAATCAGATTTAGATCTGATTGCATGAGGAGACGTGATTGGCCAGATGATGTGGTATAGTAATGGCGCAGCATGGTCTTATATAAACCCTATCTGCGCCGGTGAGGTGTTCAAGATGTTCTTTCCTTGCCCATTCTACATAGCCCCTCTGCCTGCTTCCCATGCTACCGGGGGTGCTAATCTCTCTCTTCTCTCCACACCCAAGAGGCTTTTGGGTTTCAGTTTGTGCGATCCAGGCGAGAGGAGGAGGGCGATAAGAAAGGAAGAAAGGCCAGCAACTGCTGAAGATAACGCATTGGACTTCAAAATTAATTTTGAAATCTTCAAGATCAGATCCACAGATCTGATCTTGGAGAAAAGAATTGAGAAAGGAGAAAATCTTTCAAAAGATCCTATCTAAGTAGATATCGTAGAAAGGCCAGGCGATTTGCGTGGCTGCTCCAAAACCTCAGCAATTCAATGCAGGATCATCACAAGGTAATAGGATTATCCAACAACAAGGTACAAAATTAAATCTAATTTAAATTTATTTTTATTTCATTTATTAGATCTATATAATTTGTATCTAAAAAGTTTTAAAATCAAGATTTTATATCTAAGAGAAAAAAAATTTGAAATATTCCCTCTTTGGTAAAAAATTAAATCTGAATGAAACCTGATCAAAAAAATAGGATTTTTCCCTTCATCTGGTGCTATGGCTTCGAAACGTGTGTGTGTGTCGTGGTGTGATGGAGGTCGTGGGGTGTGATCAACAGGCCAGCTTAATGCTTCATGACCTGGCATCAATTCTCTAGAATGTCTATGATGACCCAGGCAAAGGCAATCGGCAATTTCTCTGTAAGAGAAGGCAGATGGAGCTTCTTGTCAAACTTCTCCGTCCAAGCTAGAGCTGATCTGCACACAATGTATTTCTGGCAATTCCAATATCTAGAGAGATAGCTATCAGGTCCTCCACAGTGTTTCATCCCCGCTCCTCTAGTAAGATCATTGCCAAACATCCAGCCCATGTCGTGGGCAAAGCTAGGTTGGCCATTTTTTTGCAAGGTGGAGGTGGGGTGGGAGCCTTGCCAGAGCTTGAATCTTCCTCTGACATCTCGATCGAAGATTTGCTGTTGGGAACTTCTATTTTTAAGTAGTATATCGACATACTCTGCCAAGGAGGGTGAGTGTGTAGAGAGGTGGTGTGGAGAGTGGGTGTGTGGAGGAGTGTGTGTGAGCTGGTGAGGAGAAATCCACTCGTGTCGCCTAGATCTGTCTTGGATATGCCCACACACAACCAAAGTTATTATAAACCTTTCAACTGGTACTGGTGTGTCAATCCGTGCTTATGTGGAATGATACTAATGGAAATGTTCATTTGATTCAAGTTATTGTCTATGGTAATAGAACATTTTGGAGAATATAGCATCAATAATATAAAACATCAACCAAACTTTCATTATCAACAAAGATGCTGTGTACATCATAGTTTGTAATATTAAGAATTACAACCACTGTCGTTATGGTTTGGGGAACTGCTTCTTGTGCTCTACTCAGTGAAGGCTATGGATTTCTTCGATCCTTCTATTCTTCCCAATCCTTCAAATCTACTGGCCTTTTATTAGATATTGTGTGCCCTTAGATAGCCAAAATTGGCTAACAATTATATACACATTCTAGGAGCAAAATTGTAAATTTGGAACCATTAATAATAAAATAGATTATTTCTATCATAAATTGTGTAATTAAGTATCTGTGATACATCCTTGAGTTATGGTAATGATAATTCTTATTTTCAAGAGTTGAAAATTTAAGATCAGAATTTTTTCATTATTTAACTCAATAAATATGCTCCTAACCGTTGAATCATCATGTAGGATGGGTGATTGATCCAGCAGGTTGGTGTACAATTCACTCTTAATCGTGTGCTAGCATAATTTTCTTGAACTTAATTGAATCTTATTCAAATCAATTAAACTGGATTAGTGCAATTGATGATATCCAGATCCAAACCCTTATTTGTGTGATCAAGTTAGGTTCAGTTCCACATGGTAATGGGATATGTCATTATCTCTATCATCGACATCATCAAAACACTTTCCGATGAATCAGAACTTTTCTGATTTAGACAACTTGTGTGATCGATCATCCAAATCATTCTAATTGCTCCCAAAATCCACCAGTGACACCTAGCAGTATATGGTGGCAACCCATCAAAACTAAGAACGAATCTCTCAGTGTAGTTACCTATGTGATTAAGTTCCTCTATCTTGAGCCCCGATCGGATTAGGGTTAAGGTCAACTCGTCAAACCCTAATATCCATCATATGATTGATCATTCGATTCAAGTCCAATATGAAAATCTTAATAGAAACTCTTTCTATTATTTCATTCTACCATGACCATGGGCTTATGGACTTGATACTCATGATCATCATAGGGCTACTCCTCATCCATCGAGGTATTTAGATTCCCTATTGGTGCAATCCAATTCTTACAATGAACATGCTATAGCCAACATACACCTTAAGGTTCCGAATGGCTAGGAGATCGAGTTATGGTGTAGTCAAACTATAACACCCTCAAGGTGAACTACCGATGCACCTCAGGTCAAAGAACCAGACACACTACTGCAGCATCGAGTCAGTCATTGACGAGAAGGTAGACTTCCTAATGACTACTCGAGGTGGTCACGCTCAGTGCCCTCCTTCTCTAACGAGTACCTGTACTCTCGCTCCGGTGTCTCCACACCGTAGACTCAAGACTCATCTACTAAAGAGAAGCGATTGTACACCAACCTTCCGGATCAATCACCATCCTCATGATGATCCTGTTAGATATATGTGCCCTAGAAGCCAGAATTGGCTGACACTTGTAATACACTTCTAGGGGCAAAATTATAATTTTGACTATAATTAATGAAATGGGTTATTTTCTATCACACATGTGTATTTAGTGTCTGTGATACATCCTTTGAGTTAATGGTAATGATAATTCATATTTTCAAGAGTTGAAAATTTAAGACATGAATAATCATTATTAACTCATAAACATGCTCCCGACCATAGGATCATCACGAGGATGGTGATTGATCCGAAAGGTTGGTGTACGAATCGCTTCTCTTTAGTAGATGAGTCTTGAGTCTACGGTGTGGAGACACCGGAGCGAGAGTACAGGTACTCGTTAGAGAACGAGGGCACTGAGCGTGACCACCTCGAGTAGTCATTAGGAAGTCTACCTTCTCGTCAATGACTGACTCGATGCTGCAGTAGTGTGTCTGGTTCTTTGACCTGAGATGCATCGGCAGTTCACCTTGAGGGTGTTATAGTTTGACTACACCATTACTCGGTCTCCTAGCCATATGGAACCCTGAGGTGTATGTTGGCTATGACATGTTCATTGTAGGAACTGGATTGCATCAAGATGGGAATCTATCTACCTCGGTGGTAGAGGAGTAGCCCTATGATGATCATGAGAATCAAGTCCAGAAATCCATGGCCATGGTAGAGTGAAATAATAGAAAGAGTTTCTATTTAGATTTTCACATTGGACTCGAATCGAATGATTACATCATATGACAGAGACTAGGGTTTGACGAGTTCACCTTAACCCTAATCTGATCGGGGCTCAAGATAGAAGAACTTAATCACACAGGTAGCTGCACCAAGAGGTTCGCATTCAGCTCTGATGGGTTGCCACCATATACTGCTAGGTGTCACTGGTGGATTTTGGGAGCAATTAGAATGATTTAGATGATCGATCATTCTAGCTGTTCGAATCAGAAGAGTTCTGATCCATCGAAAGGAGTTTCGATGATGTCTATGATAGAGATCATGACATATCCCATTACCATACAGAACTGAACCTAACTGGGTCACACAAACAAGGGTTTGAATCTGGTGATCATCAATTGAACTGATCTAGTTCAATTGATCTGAATGAGATTCAATTAGGTTCAAGAAAATCGTGCTAGCACTCGATTGAACCTAACGTTCTTCTTTTACTATCATAAATAAGTTGTCCTGACTGAGCCAAAGGAGTTTGTGCTCAATCAGAGGCCTTCATATGGTCTGACTGGAGGTTGTCCAAGTCAGAATAGGTTGTCTTATTTGTAAGACATTACCTGCCATTTTTGGTCACCTGCCATTTCTTGTTCTTTGACTTTGGTCAAAAGTCTACCTTTGACTGGTCAAACATTGACCATTGACCCTTTGACTTTTGACCACATGTCATGCACCTATTGGAGAGCTGGTGGGGGCCTGTCCCCCTGCCAGAACCTGGCAAGGAGAAGGGCGCACGCCAAGGGTGGCGTGAGCCCAAGTTGGAGGCGCCTAGGAGTCCTTGTTGGACAAGGACTCCACCTCCCTTTTTGGATTCCAATTAGAGTTCTACTAAGAATCCAACTTTGACTGGTCTTAGGCGCCCTCTAAGGAGGAATCCAGGGGTCTCTATTCCAACCAATCAGATTTAGATCTGATTTCACAAAGGGTTGTGATTGGTTGAGGAGGAAGAGGAGTTGGATCACAAGAGTCTCTATAAATAAGACCCTGCGCCCAACCCTAGATTCTAATGCAATTGAATACATTTCCCATGCCCCAAGGCTGCCTCTCCCCTCCTTCTCCATGCCATAGTCTCTTCTCCCCTTGCTCTCCACGTCCAAAAGGTTTTGGACTTTAGGTTGGTGCGATTCAGATCAAAGAAAGGCGATCAAAAGCAAGAAGGCTGCGCTGCTGCAAAAGGACGACTGCAGATCTTCAAAAGAGTTTTGAAGATCCTCCAGATCAGATCCAGATCTGATTTTTGGAGGTGTGATAGAGAAGAAGAGGATCTCCAGATCCAACCCGAGTGGATACCGGTAGAGGCCAGGCGCTTGCGTGGCTAAGATCCAGAACCTTCCGCTGCAAACAGGATCATCAACAGGGTAATAGGATTACCCAGATCAGGTAAATTAAATTTGATTTAATTTATCTTTTTAATTTTATTTTATTAAAATAATAAGAATCAGATCTGAAACATATCAAGATCTGATTAAGATCAAGAGAAAATTTTTTGAAATATATCTCTTGATCTGATCAGATCTGAACGAACCTGGACCGGGAAATCAGGATTTCCCTTCAACTGGTATCAGAGCCATGGTTCTAAAATTGTTTAGATCTAATTTTAAATTTATTTTAATTAGAAAATAAATGATTTCAGATGTCACATGAGATGATGTGATCAGATCTGAAAATCAGAAAAAATTAAAATTAAATGAATTTGGATCTAAGATTATGAAGATATGCATGACTAGTTCTAGAATAGAATAGTTCTATAGAATAGTTTTGCATGTTTTTGATTTAATCTGATTAAATCATATTTTAGATCTTTTATTTACTATTTTCTGATATTATAAGTGTTATAATAACATCTGATAAAATAGCAAATAAAAATTATTTAATTTTAAATATCATATGAGATATGATTAGATGCATGTCTAGACTAGTTGTAGAATAGTTCTACATAATTGTCTAGATTAGAATTTATTTTGATTAGATCAATTTAAATCTAATTTTTTAGATTATTATGAGATAATTTAGATCTGAAAACATGCATGATTATGATACATGAGATGTATGCAAAATATGCCATGATTAGATCTAAATTTATATATGAGATATATGATATAGATCTGATAAACTTGTTTTGTAGTATTGACATGTTCCTGATTAAGGCGTTCCTCTTGGCCGTCCGGTCATAAGAACGAAGAAGGGTTTAAAGGCCCTCTCTTTCCATTCGATGGGGTGTTCTTATGACGTGTAGGGGTGCTGCGTGTTCGTCCTTAATCAGAAACCCAAAACTTACTTTCTGCAAAACCCTAGATCCTGAAACCCTAGGATTTATTGTGCATATTTTGTTTATGAACCCTACTTAATTAAGAATTAAGTTTATGGAATATTAATTAGGTCTAAAATTGAGAGAATTTCAGATCTAAGACATATTCATAATACTGGGTTCGGGCTTGGGTAGCTCAATTAGGTCTAAGCGGTTGATCAAACCGAATCAAGAGTTGGTTAGATGGGATCAACAATGCTTAAATTGACCAGCCTAATAGGATTAAGTCTGGGTCAAGATCGAGTCACGATCAAGCAAGACCTAATTAGGCTCAGAGGTTAGAGTCTGGATTGTAGGCTAACCCAATTGGTTTCTGACTCAACAATTTGGTGTCTAAGGTAAGTTTGGCACAGACGACCGACTGGTTTTTAATTGGAAGCTACTCGACCTGAATGCGTTCTTGTGCGAGTTAATGGCATATTCCTTCCACCGGTCTCACTTACCTGGCCATATCTGTTGACACAGTTCTGATCTGAGGTGGTCAATAATCCGAGCTGAACCCATGCCACTAGGTTAGTCATAATTGTTATGACTAAGCCAAGTCTAGTTTAATGAGACCTGAATCAATTCTCCCTAAGAAAAGATTAAGTCTGAGGTCTTCCACCATTGTAGACGTGCGGGCCCTTCCCGGGGTTGATTGTTCTCGGCTGGATACAGTGGCTCAGTTGCACCGGGAAGACGCAACCATGTCTATTAGGCATTGGATGCTATGGGCTGGAGGATGAGTTGGGCTCAATATTCCGGATACGGTGAGAGACTCAATTAGGAACCCAGTCTATGCAAATGGTGGGTCTGACTTAACTAAGGAGTGGATCAATATTCCGGATACGGTGAGATTCATGAATTAGAGACCAAGTTTGGGTGCACCATGATTAGAGAATCATTGAACAAGAGTTGTTCACTCATTGGCTAACCCATCACCAATAACTGTTAGGTGAGGTGATGAGTCAGTTGGTGAGACCGCACCACCCACTAGAAATCATCAATCGCGGAGATTTTCGCATCTCTACAGAGGGAGTGTAGGGATCCGAGAAAATAGTGGGAGCTAATTTGTTTAAAAAATAAAATCCCTAAACAAATTGGTCAAGTCAAAATTATAGTATCTAACTAGAATCTTTGACTCTCTACAGGGAAAAATGTCTGCGTCCAACCCACTTGGCACGTATCCTAGACACACACATAGACTGACTGGACCCAATTATAAAGATTGGCTCAGGAACTACAAAATTGTTTTGGGTTCAGAGAAGTTAACACATGTTTTGGACCAGGACCCTCCCACCTTACCAGCTCGTCCATCCACTCTCTGTTGAAAGAGAGCGTCTCTGGAAAAATGGATTGACGAAGACAATAATAAGGCCAGATACTTACATGTTGGGCTCGATGTCTGATGAGCTCCAGCGCCAACATGAAGATATCGGGACTGCTCGCCAAATGTTGGCTCACCTGCAGGAGATGTTTGGTGAACAGAGTCGCACAGCCAAATATCAAGTCACGAAATGACTTTTTAAGGCTAAGATGCGTGATGGGCAGTCAGTCCAAGATCACTGTCTGACAATGATCAAGGACATGGAAGAGCTTGAGAAGCTCGGTGTGAAGTTGGACTTGGACTTGCAGAATGATATTATTCTGCAATCCTTGACTGATGCATATGGGCAATTCATCATGAATTACCACATGCATAAACTTCAGAATTCCTTGGCCGAGTTGATGAATATGCTGGTTACCGCTGAGCTTTCTATGAAAGGTTCTAAAGGCTCAGTTCTTGCTATGGAACGGACTTCTTCCAAAAGAAAGTCTTATGGAAAGAAAAAGAAGTCTGTGAAAAAGCAAAAGGTGTAGAAGGATCAAAGAAGAAGAAGGCAGAACCGAAGAAGAAAGGTCGATGGCAAAGGAAAGTGTTTCCATTGCAACAGCGACGGCCATTGGAAGCGGAACTGCCCTACTTACCTGGCCACCCTAAAGAACAAGAAGGAAGGTCCTTCTGGAGGTATGCTCATTATTCGAGCAAAACGTGAATGCCAAATGACCTAGGGATAGTCCAAACGACAGATATCTATGGCACCTGAGATTAGGTCATATAGCAGAAGATAGGATTAACAAATTGGAGAAAAATGGGCTATTGAGTCCATTGACTTTTGAGTCATATCCAACTTGTGAATCTTGTCTTCAAGGCAAAATGACTAAACTCCCTTTTGTTGGACATGGGGAGAGGGCCACAGATCTCCTTGCCTTAGTACATACTGATGTGTGCGGCCCATTTGATGTGCCGGCTAGAGGCAATTTTGTCTACTTCATTACCTTTACCGATGATCTGTCTAGGTATGGGTATGTGTATCTTATGAGACACAAGTCTGAAGCCTTTGAAAAGTTCAAAGAATTCAGACATGAAGTAGAAAAACAAACTGGAAAACCCATTAAGGTTCTTCGATCAGATCGAGGAGGTGAATACCTTAGCCGGGAATTCCTAGACTATCTTAAGGAAAATGGCATAGTCTCTCAATAGGACTCCAAATTAACACCTCAACTCAACGGGGTTTCAGAACGGAGAAATGGACTCTATTGGATATGGTCATTCGTCATGATGAGCTTCACAAAGAAATCGGACCTGATTTTCTTTGGGGACATTCATTCATTAACTTCAATCTATTTACTGAATAGGGTTCCCTCTAAAACCGTTCCTACCACACCGTATGAGATATGGCACGGTAAGAAACCAAGTCTGAGTCATCTCAGAATTTGGGGTTGTCCGGCTCATGTCAAAAGACAACAAGCGGACAAGTTAGAGTTTAGGTCCTTTAGAGCTCGATTCATAGGATATCCTAAAGAGTCATTAGGATACTATTTCTACATTCCAGAAGACCACAATGTGATTGTGAGTCGACATGCCATATTTCTTGAAAAATAGTTTATTCAAGATAGTGGCATTGGAAAGCAGATTAAGCTTGATGAGAAAGTCTCACAAGCAGAACGAGCTAAGGACCAAGTGGAACCAAATCAGGTTGAGCCAATAAGAACACTACCTCCTCCACCTCGTAGATCGGAAAGAGTTTCCCATCCCCCTGAAAGATACTTAGGTATTATTTCAGAGGATGTAGAGGAAATGTTCCTCATAGGTAATGGTGCTCATGGTGATGATCCCAAAACCTACAACGAGGCGATATCAGATATCGACTCCGAGAAATGGCTTGAGGCAATGAAGTCAGAGAATTGACTCGATGCACTCAAACCAAGTCTGGACCTTGGTAGATCCACCAGAAGGTATAGTACCTATTGGGTGTAAATGGATCTTCAAGAGAAAGATTGGTGCAGATGGGAATGTGGAGACATTCAAGGCTAGACTGGTGGCAAAAGGTTATAGTCAACGTGAAGGCATTGACTATCAGGATACCTTTTCCCCGGTAGCTATGCTAAAATCCATCCGCACATTGCTTGCTGTTGCAGCCTATTTCGATTATGAAATATGGCAAATGGACGTGAAAACGGCATTCCTAAATGGATATCTTGAGGAAGATATCTATATGGAACAGCCGCTAGGTTTCACATCCAGTGATACTGATCACAAGGTTTGCAAGCTGCAAAGGTCCATATATGGACTTAAGCAAGCATCTCGGAGCTGGAACACTCGTTTCAATGATGTGATCAAAAAGTTTGGTTTCATCAAAAATGAAGAGGAACCATGTGTTTTCAAAAGGGTCAGTGGGAGCGCTGTTGTCTTCCTCGTATTGTACGTGGATGACATCCTCCTTATTGGGAATGATATTCCCATGTTGACATCAGTCAAGATGTGGTTGTCCAAGGAATTCTCCATGAAAGACCTAGGTGAAGCATCCTTTATTCTAGGAATTAAGGTCTATAGGGATAGACCGAATAGGATGCTAGGACTTTCACAGAAGATGTACATAGAGGAAGTACTAAAGAGGTTTAGTATGGAAAACTCTAAGAGGGGATTAATACCCTTCAGACATGGTATTCATCTTTCCAAGAAGATGTGCCCCAGCACACCTGAGGAAATAGAACGCATGAGCAAGATCCCTTATGCTTCTGCAATAGGGAGCCTCATGTATGCCATGCTATGTACACGACCTGATATAGCCCATGCTGTGAGTGTCACAAGCAGATATCAGTCAAATCCAGGTGAAGAACACTGGACTTCTGTGAAATGTATCCTTAAGTACTTGAGAAGAACTAAGGATATGATGTTGGTCTTTGGTAATGGAGAACTCCAAGTTCAAGGATACACAGACTCGGACTTCATGTCCGATATAGATGATCGAAAGTCGACATCTGGAAGTCTGTTTGTGTGCAATGGTGGAGCTGTCAGCTGGAAGAGTTTCCAAGCAAACTGTGATAGCAGATTCCACCATGGAAGCAGAATATATAGCTGCATCAGAGGCTGCAAAGGAAGCATTCTGGTACAAGAAGTTTGCTGCAGAAATTGGAGTAATGCCATCAGATGCCATTCCTCTTTACTACTGCGACAACAATGGCGCCATAGCCCTTGCTAAGGAGCCGAGGTCTCACCAGAAAGTCCAAGCACATTGAGCGGCGATATCATCTCATCCGCGATTACCTTGAGAAAGGTTACGTTGAGGTCAAGAGAGTCAACTCCACAGATAATGTGGCAGACCCACTTACAAAGCCGTTGGGCCAGCAGAAGATCGAAGCCCACCTTGAGAAGATGGGACTTAGACTTGTAGCCAATTGGCTTTAGGACAAGTGGGAGATTGTTAGATATATGTGCCCTAGAAGCCAGAATTGGCTGACACTTGTAATACACTTCTAGGGGCAAAATTGTAATTTTGACTATAATTAATGAAATGGGTTATTTTCTATCACACATGTGTATTTAGTGTCTGTGATACATCCTTTGAGTTAATGGTAATGATAATTCATATTTTCAAGAGTTGAAAATTTAAGACATGAATAATCATTATTAACTCATAAACAGCTCCCGACCATAGGATCATCACGAGGATGGTGATTGATCCGGAAGGTTGGTGTACGATCGCTTCTCTTTAGTAGATGAGTCTTGAGTCTACGGTGTGGAGACACCGGAGCGAGAGTACAGGTACTCGTTAGAGAACGAGGGCACTGAGCGTGACCACCTCGAGTAGTCATTAGGAAGTCTACCTTCTCGTCAATGACTGACTCGATGCTGCAGTAGTGTGTCTGGTTCTTTGACCTGAGATGCATCGGCAGTTCACCTTGAGGGTGTTATAGTTTGACTACACCATTACTCGGTCTCCTAGCCATATGGAACCCTGAGGTGTATGTTGGCTATGACATGTTCATTGTAGGAACTGGATTGCATCAAGATGGGAATCTATCTACCTCGGTGGTAGAGGAGTAGCCCTATGATGATCATGAGAATCAAGTCCAGAAATCCCATGGCCATGGTAGAGTGAAATAATAGAAAGAGTTTCTATTTAGATTTTCACATTGGACTCGAATCGAATGATTACATCATATGACAGAGACTAGGGTTTGACGAGTTCACCTTAACCCTAATCTGATCGGGGCTCAAGATAGAAGAACTGAATCACACAGGTAGCTGCACCAAGAGGTTCGCATTCAGCTCTGATGGGTTGCCACCATATACTGCTAGGTGTCACTGGTGGATTTTGGGAGCAATTAGAATGATTTAGATGATCGATCATTCTAGCTGTTCGAATCAGAAGAGTTCTGATCCATCGAAAGGAGTTTCGATGATGTCTATGATAGAGATCATGACATATCCCATTACCATACAGAACTGAACCTAACTGGGTCACACAAACAAGGGTTTGAATCTGGTGATCATCAATTGAACTGATCTAGTTCAATTGATCTGAATGAGATTCAATTAGGTTCAAGGAAATCGTGCTAGCACTCGATTGAACCTAACGTTCTTCTTTTACTATCATAAATAAGTTGTCCTGACTGAGCCAAAGGAGTTTGTGCTCAATCAGAGGCCTTCATATGGTCTGACTGGAGGTTGTCCAAGTCAGAATAGGTTGTCTTATTTGTAAGACATTACCTGCCATTTTTGGTCACCTGCCATTTCTTGTTCTTTGACTTTGGTCAAAAGTCTACCTTTGACTGGTCAAACGTTGACCATTGACCCTTTGACTTTTGACCACATGTCATGCACCTATTGGAGAGCTGGTGGGGGCCTGTCCCCCTGCCAGAACCTGGCAAGGAGAAGGGCGCACGCCAAGGGTGGCGTGAGCCCAAGTAGGAGGCGCCTAGGAGTCCTTGTTGGACAAGGACTCCACCTCCCTTTTGGATTCCAATCAGAGTTCTACTAAGAATCCAGTTTGACTGGTCTTAGGCACCCTCTAAGGAGGAATCCAGGGGTCTCTATTCCAACCAATCAGATTTAGATCTGATTTCACAAAGGGTTGTGATTGGTTGAGAGGAAGAGGAGTTGGATCACAAGAGGTCTATAAATAAGACCCTGCGCCCAACCCTAATTCTAATGCAATTGAATAAGATTTCCTACGCCCCAAGGCTGCCTCTCCCCTCCTTCTCCATGCCATAGTCTCTTCTCCCCTTGCTCTCCACGTCCAAAAGGGTTTTGGATTTAGTTTGGTGCGATTCAGATCAAGGAAAGGCGATCAAAAGCAAGAAGGCTGCGCTGCTGCAAAAGGACGACTGCAGATCTTGAAAAGAGTTTTGAAGATCCTCCAGATCAGATCCAGATCTGATTTTTGGAGGTGTGATAGAGAAGAAGAGGTTCTCCAGATCCAATCCGAGTGGATACCGATAGAGGCCAGGCACTTGCGTGGCTAAGATCCAGAACCTTCCGCTGCAATCAGGATCATCTACAGGGTAATAGGATTACCCAAATCAGGTAAATTGAATTTGATTTAATTTATCTTCTTTTACTTTATTTATTAAAATAATAATAATTAGATCTGAAACATATCAAGATCTGATTAAGGTCAAGAGAAAATTTTTGAAATATATCTCTTGATCTAATCAGATCTGGACGAACCTGGACCGGGAAATCAGGATTTCCCTTCATCACAGACACTAAATACATATTGTGATAAAAAATAACCTATGGTATTATTTATAGCCAAAATTATAATTTTGTCCTTAGAAGTGTATAACAAGTATTAGCCAATTCTAGCTTCTAGGACACACATATCTAATAAACTTCAACTTGACTGAAAGCCAATTGACTACAATTCTAAGTCCCATCTTCTCAAGGTGGGCATTGATCTTCTGCTGGCCCAATGGCTTTGTGAGTGGGTCGATCGCATTGTCTGCAGAGTCGACTCTCTTGACCTCGACGTAACCTTTCTTGAGGTAATCATGGATGAGGTGATGTGCTTAAATTTTTGGTGAGATCTCGGCTCCTTAGTAAGGGCTACGGCACCATTATTGTCGCAGTATAGAGGAATGGCATCTGATGGCATCACTTCAATCTCTACGGCAAATTTCTTATACCAGAATACCTCCTTTGCACCTTCTGATACAGCGATGTACTCTACTTTCATGGTGGAATCTGCTGTCACTGTCTGCTTGAAACTCTTCCAACTAACAACACCACCATTACACATAAATAGATTCCTAGATGTTGACTGTCGATCATCTACATCGGACGTAAAATCCGAGTCAATCCCTGGATTTGGAGTTCTCCATTACCAAAAACCAATAATATATCCTTAGTTCTTCTTAAGTACTTAAGGATACATTTCATAGAAGTTTAGTGTTCTTCATCTGGATTTGACTGATATCTACTCGTGACACTCATAGTATGATTATATCAGGTCATGTACATAACATGGCATACATGAGACTCCCTATTGCTGAAGCATAAGGGATCTTGCTCATACGTTCTATTTCTTCAGGTGTGCTAGGGCACATCTTCTTAGAGAGATGAATGCCATGTCCGAAGGGTACCAAACCCCTTTTGGAGTTTTCCATGCTAAACCTCCTTAGCACTTCCTTTATATACATCTTCTGTGAAAGTCTTAGCTTCCTATTCGGTCTATCTCTATAGACTTTAATTCCTAGAATAAAGGATGCTTCTCCTAGGTCTTTCATGGAGAATTTTTTGGATAACCATATTTTAACTATGGTCAACATGGGAATATCATTTTCAATAAGAAGGATATCATTCATGTACAATACGAGGAAGACAATAGCGCTCCCACTAATATTTTTGAAGACACATGGTTTCTCCTCATTCTTGATGAAATTAAATAATTTGATCACATTATTAAAATAAGTATTCCAGCTCCGAGATGCTTTCTTAAGTCCTTATATGGACCTTTGCTGCTTGGATACCCTATTATCAACATCATCGGATGTGAAACCTAGTAGCTATTCCATATAGATATCTTCCTCAAGGTATCCATTTAAGAACGTCATTTTCACATCCATTTGTCATATTTTATAATCAAAATAGGCTACAATAGCAAGCAATGTGCGGATGAATTTTAACATAGCTACTGGTGAAAAGGTATCCTGATAGTCAATCCATTCGCATTGACTATACCCTTTTGCCACAAGTCTAGCTTTGAATGTCTTCATATTTCCATCTGTACCAATCTTTCTCTTGTAGATCCATTTACACCCAATAGATACTATACCTTCTGGTGGATCTACCAAGGTCTAGACTTGGTTTGAGTGCATCTAGTCAATTTCTGACTTCATTACCTCTAACCATTTGTCGGAGTCGATATTCGATATCGCCTCATCATAGGTTTTGCGATCATCACCATGAACCCCATTACCTACAAGGAACATTTCCTCTGTTTTCTCTGAAATAGTACCAATGTACCTCTCAAGAGGATGGAAAATTCTTTTCAATCTACGAGGTGGAGGAGGTAGTGATTGTATTGGCTCAACCTAATTTGGTTCCATTTGGTCCTTAGCTCACTGCTCTTGTGAGACTTTCTTCTCAAGCTTGATTTGCTTTCCAATGCTGCCATCTTGAATAAACTATTTTTCAATAATGATGACATGCGGACTCACAATCACATTATGATATTCTGAAAAGTAGAAATAATATCCTAACGATGCTTTAGGATATCCTACGAATCGAGCTCTAAAGGACTTAAAGTCTAACTTGTCCGCTTGTTGCCATTTGACATAAGCCGGACTATCCTAAATTCTGAGATGACTTAGACTTGATTTCTTACATTGCTATATCTCATATGGTATGATAGGAACGATTTTAGAGAAAATTCTATTTAGTAAGTATATTGCAGTTAATAGACTATGTCCTCAAAGAAAATCAGGAAGGTCTGTGGAGCTCATCATGGATCGGACCATATCTAATAGGGTTTGATTCCTCCATTCTAAAACCTCATTGAGTTGAGATGTTTCAGGCGGAGTCCATTGAGAGATTTTGCCATTTTACTTGAGATAGTCATGGAATTCCCGACTAAGATATTCACCTCCTCGATCTGATCGAAGAACCTTAATGGGTTTTCTAGTTTGCTTTTTGACTTCATGTCCGAATTTCTTAAATCTTTTAAAAGCTTCAGACTTGTGTCTCATAAGATACACGTTCCCATATCGTGATAAATCATCGGTGAAGATTATGAAGTAGACAAAATTGCCTTTAGCCAGCACATCAAATGGGCCACACATATTAGTATGTACTAGGGCAAGTAAATCTGTGGCCCTTTCCTTATGTCCTACAAAAGGGAGCTTAGTCATTTTGCCATGAAGACAAGATTCACAAATTGGATATGACTCAAAAGTTGACGGACTTAATAGCTCGATTTTCTTCAACTTGTTAACCCTATCTTTTACTTTATGACCTAGTCTTAGGTGCCAGAGATATCTACCATTTGGACTATCCCTTGGTTATTTTGTTCTTATGGAATTCACATTTTGCTCGATATTAAAAATAAATACATCAATATGTAACTGATAGAGATCGTTAATGAGGAAATCACTTGCAATTTTATTTCTTTCATAAAGAATATTACAATGGTCCTTAAGAAATCTAATTACATAGCCTTTTTGTGCTAAACATGAAACAAAAATCAAATTCCTACTTGCAGAAAGCATATAGTAATAATCTCTAAGTACTAAATCTAAGCCAGACGGTAGTCGAAGACGGTAGGTTCCCATGGCCACAGCAGCAACTCTTATTCTACTTTCAATGTGTATGATTGTCTCACCATCCCTCAGCCTCCTACTATCCTCAAGATCCTACATGGAAGTGCATAAATGAGTACTTGAATCAGAGTCAAGTATCCAACTAGATGTAGAAGAAAACATTAGGTTAGATTCAATAATGAGCATACCTCCAGAAGGACCTACATCCTTCTTATTCTTTAGGGTGGCCAGGTAAATAGGATAATTTCGCTTCTAGTGGCCATCTGAAATACTTTCCTTCGTCAGCGGTCTTTTTCTTCAGCTCTGTCTTTTTCTTCTTTCCACCTTTCACCTTTTGCCTTTTCATAGACTTCTTCTTCTTTTCAAAAGACTTTCTCTTGAAAGAAGTCCATTTCATAGCAAGCACTGAGCCTTTAGAATCTTTCATAAAAAGCTCAGTAGTAACCAGCATGTTCATAAGTTCGGTCAGAGTACTCTGAAGTTTATACGTATGATAATTCATGATGAATTGCCCATACGCATCAGTCAAGGATTGCAGAATTATGTCATTCTACAAATCCTTATCTAACTTCACTTCGAGCTTCTCAAACTCTTCCAAGTCCTTGATCATCATTAGATAATGATCTTGGAATGACTGCCCTTCATGCATCTTAGCCTTAAAAAGTCATTTAGTGACCAGATATTTGGCTGTGTGACTTTGTTCACCAAACAACTCTTGCAGGTGAGCCAATATTTGGTGGGCAGTCTTGATATCTCTATGTTGGTGCTGAAGCTTATCAGACATTGAGCCCAACATATAGTATCTAACCTTGTTATCTTCATCCGTCCATTTATCTAGAGACGCTCTCCGTTCAACGGACGGATAGACTAGTAAGGTGGGGAGATCCTGATGCAATACATGAGTTAACTTCTCAGAATCCAAAATGATTTTGAAGTTCCAAAGCCAATCCTTATAATCGGATTTGGTTAGTCTATGGGTGTCTAGGATACGGGCTAGTAGGTTGGATGCAGATATTTTTCTATAGAGAGTCAAAGTTTCTAGTTAGATTTTATAATTAAGACTTAACCAATTTATTTAGAGATTTTATTTTTAAATAAATTAGCTTCCACTATTTTCTTGGATCCCTACTCTTCATTTGTAGAGATGTGAAAATCTCTACGATTAATGATTTCAAGTGGGTGGTGCGGTCCCACCAACTGACTCATCAGCTCACCTAATAGTTATTGGAGATGGGTTAGCCAATGAGTGAACAACTCTTATCCAATGATTCTCTAATCATGGTGCACCCAAACTTGGTCTCTAAATTATGAATCTCACCATGTCCAAAATATTGATTCACTTCTTAGTTAAGTCAGGCCCACCATTTGCGTAGATTAGATTCCTAATTGAGTTTCTCACCGTATCTAGAATATTGAGCCCAATTCATCCTTCAGCCTGTAGCATCCAATGCCTAATAGACATGATTGCATCTTTTCGGTGCAACTGAACCACTGTGATCAGTCGAGAACAATCAACCCCGGGAGGGGCCTGCATATCTACAATGGTGGAAGACCATAGACTTAATCTTTTCTTAGGAAGATTTGATTTAGGTCTCTTTAAACTTGACTTACAATAGCCATAACAATTATGACTAACCTAGTAGCATGGGTTAGCTTTCATTGTTAACCACCTTACATCAGGACTGGGTCAACAAATATGGCCAGATAAATGAGACCGGTGGAAGGGATATGCCATTAACTCGACAAGAATGCATTTGAGTCGAGTAGCTCCCAATTAAAAACTAGTCGATCGTATCTGCCAAACTTACCTTAGACACTAAATTATTGAGTCAGAACCAATTAGGTTAGCCTACAATTTAGATAGTAACCACTGAGCCTAATTAGGTCTTAGCTTGATCGATTACTCATGTGATTCGATCTTGATCCAGACTTAATCCTATTAAGCTGGTCAATTTAAGCACTCTTAATCCCATCTAACCAACTCTTGATTCGATTTGATCAACTGCTAGACCTAATTGAGCTACCCAAGCCCGAACCCAAGTTTATGAATACATCTTAAATCTAAAAATTTTTAATTTTTAGACTTAACATATTTCATAATCTTAATTCTTAATTAAGTTTAGGGTTCTCAAATAAAATATGTAAATAAAATTCTAGGATTTTACAGAAAATAATTTTTTAAGATTTCTGATTAAGGACAAACGTGCAGCATCCCTACTCATCATAAGAACATCCCATCGAATGGAAGGAGCGGGCATTTAAATCCTACTTTGTTCTTATGATCAGAAGGTCAAGGGGAACGCCTTAATCAAAAATATGAATACTATAAAACTAGTAAGATCTACATCATATATCTCATATATAAGATTGATCTAACTTTAAACATATTTTGCATACATCTTCATGTATCATATCATGCATATTTTTCAAATCTAAATTATCTCATAATCATCTAAAAAATTAAATTTAAATTAATATTAAAATAAATTCTATTCTAGATAATTATGTAGAACTATTCTACAACTAGTCTAAACATGCATTCACCATATCTCATATGAACAAAAATTAAATAATTTTATTTTCTATTTTTTAGATCTTATTATAATATTTATAATATTAAAAAATAATAAATAAATATATCTAAAAATTATAACTAATCAAATTAAATAATATCATGCAAGACTATACATAGAATAATTCTATTCTACAACTAGTCATGCATCTCATACAACTTAGATCTATATTATTTAATTTCTAAATTTTTATGATTTCAAATCTAATCACATATCATGTGACATCTAAAATCATCTAATTATTAGATAAAAAAATTAAAATTAGATCTAAATTATTTATGGAAATCTGGCTCTGATACCAATTGAAGGAAAAATTCTATTTTTTGGGTCAGGTTCGTTCAGATCTGATTTGATCAAGAGAAATATTTTAAAATTTTTTTTTCTTAGATCTAAATCAAATTTAATACCTTTTAGATCTAATTAGATAGATTTAATAAATAAAATAAAAATAAATTAAATTAGATTTAATTAGTACCTTATTATTGGGAAATCCTATTATCCTATGATGATCCTGCTGATTGCCTGAGGTTCTGGATGCAGCCATACAATCGCCTAGCCTCTATTGATATCCACTTAGGTAGCATCTGAAGGTCTCCTCCTTCTCAATCTTTTCTCCAAAGATTAGATCTGGATCTGATCTTGATGGTCTTCAAAATAATTTTTGAAGATCCGATGTCATCTCTAGCAGTAGTGCTACCTTCTTTCTTTCTTGTCACCTTTCTCTTGCCTGGATCGCACCAAATTGAAGTCCAAAGCTTCTTGGGCATGGAGAGAAGAGAAAATATTAGAGGTAGGCATGGAGAAGAGGGGAGAGAGGCTATGTGGCATGGGCAAGGGAAGAACTCTTGAAATCTTGGTGCAGATAGGGTTTGTATAGACCCTGCTGCACCATGCAGTGCCACATCATCCCAGCCAATCAGGTCTCTTCATGCAATCAGATCTAAATCCGATTAGTGGGATGACATCATCTAATCTAATCAGATGAGATCCCCTTTCAAACATCCTTGGGTGGCATCAGGACTGGTCAAAGTAGAGTCTTAGGCGCCAACTAAGTTTATTCCATGAAGCAACCTGGAGTCCCATCTATATGGGACTCCAGACATCATCATCCTTGGGCGCACACCTCCCTAGGCATGTGCCCCCTCCTTTTCCTCCTTTTAGTAGGTGGACAAAGATCAAATCTATCTTCTATGGGTGCATGAGACATGGGTAGATGTCTAAGTATCAAAGGTCAATGTTTGACCAAAGTCAAAAGATAAGAATTAGCAGGTGATAGAAAATGGCAGATGTTGCCTCAAATTTATCTCGTAAATTAAGACAATCCTATTTTGATTTGGACAAGCTCTAGTCAGACTAAGTAAAGGTACCTGAGTGAGTCTAAACATATTTGGCTCAGTCGAGATAACTTTTAATGATTGTTGAAGGAGAACATTAGGCTCAATCATGTGCTAGCACGATTTTCTTGAACCTAATTGTATCTTATTCAAATCAATTGAACTAGATTAGTCCAATTGATGATATCTAGATCTAAACTCTTATTTCTGTTATCCAGTTAGATTTAGTTTCGTATGGTAATGGGATATGTCATGATCTCTATCATCAACATCATCAAAATACCTTCCGATGGATCAGAACTTTTTTGATTCAGACAACTAGTATGATCGATCATCCAAATTATTCTAATTGCTCCCAAAATTTAGTAATGACACCTAGCAATACATGGTGGCAATCCATTAAAACTGAGAACGAACCTCTTAGTGCAGTTACCTATGTGATTAAGTTTCTCTATCTTGAGCCCCGATCGGATTAGGGTTAAGGTGAACTCGTCAAACCCTAATATCCATCATATGATTAATCATTCAATTCAAGTCCAATATAAAAACCTAAACAGAAACTCTTTCTATTATTTCACTCTTCCATGGCCATTGGCTTATGGATTTGATTCTCATGATCATCATAGGGCTACTCCTCATCCACCGAGGTAGATAGATTCCCTATTGGTGCAATCCAATTTCTATAATGAACATGCTATAGCCAACATACACCTCAGAGTTTCGAATGGCTAGGAGATCGAGTTATGGTATAGTCAAACTATAACACCCTCATGATGAACTATCGATACACCTCAGATCAAAAAATCAGACACACAACTGCAACTTCGAGCTAGTCATCATGAGAAGGTAGACTTCCTAATGACTACTCGAGATGGTCACGCTCAGTGTCCTCGTTCTCTAACGAGTGTCCGTACTCTTGCTCCGATGTCTCTACACCGTAGACTTAAGACTTATCTACTATAAAGAAGTGATTGTATACTAACCTTCTAGATCAATCACCATTCTCATGATGATCATACGGTCGAGAGCATTTTATGAGTTAATAACAAAAATTCATGTCTTAAATTTTCGACTCTTAAAAATATGAATTATCATTACTATTAACTCAAGGGATGTATCACAGATACTAAATACACATTGTGATAGAAAATAACCCACTTTATTATTTATAGTCAAAATTATAATTTTGTTCTTAGAAGTGTACAATAAGTGTTAGTCAATTCTGGCTTTTAGGACACACATATCTAACACCAAAAAGACAGAAGATGATAACAGAGAAAGTGGACAAACTCCTTAAAGCTGGGTACATTTGGAAAGTCCATTATCCTAGTTGGGTCTCCAATGTGGTCCTAGTCAAGAAGGTCAATGGTAAATGAAGAATGTGCATAGACTTCAAAAAGTTGAACAAGGCCTATCCAAAAAATAGTTACCCCCTACCCAGAATTGATCAACTGGTGGATGCAACTTTGGATCATGAGCTTCTCACCTTCATGGATGCCTTCTTCGGCTACAATCAAATATGGTTGGCACCAGAGGATGAGGAGAAAACTACTTTTATTACTGATCGTGGTCTTTATTATTACAGGATCATACCCTACGGGCTCAAAAATATGGGCGTGATATATCAGCCTCTAGTCAATAAGATTTTTAGAGAGCAGATTGACCGCAACATGAAGGTTTATATAGATGGCATGCTTGTCAAGAGTCGAACTTCGAACAGCCACGTAGCCAACCTTGAAGAGACCTTTAACGCTCTTCGAAGATATATGATGAAGTTTAATCTAACCAAGTGCGCCTTCGGAGTAACCTCGAAAATATTCTTGGGGTTCATGGTGTCAAAGTGGGAAATCAAGGCCAACCCAAAGAGGATCCGAGCCATCCAAAAAATGACTATCCTAAAATCAATAAAGAAGTTCAGCGTCTAATTGAAAAAGTCACATCTTTGAATTACTTTGTCTCAAATTTGATTGAGCGGTGCATGCCCTTTTTTCAGGCCCTCAAACAATCAAAGAACTTCTGCTGGACCACCGAATATCAACAAGCCTTTAAAGAGCTCCAGGACTACCTCTATTCACCTCCCCTATTAGTAAAGCCCAAATCTAGAGAGGAATTATTTTTGTACCTAGCGATCTCTCCAATGGTCCTTGCAATAGTCATAGTCAAAGAAGAGACAAAAATACAACGGCCGATCTACTAGAAAAGTCTAGTCTTGAGGGATGCCAAGATCAGGTATACTAAGTTAGAAAAACTAACTTATACTCTACTGATTGCAACCCAAATGCTTCGACCTTATTTCCAGGGGTACACCATAATTCTCCTCAATGATCAACCAATTAAAGCAGTCCTTCATCAAACGGATGCCTCCGAAAGAATCATAAAGTGGCCAATTAAACTTATAAAATTTAATATCAACTTCCAGCCTCAGCCATCAATCAAAGCCTAGATATTAGCAGATTTTATAGTGGAATCCACCAATTCAGATGAAGTCAAGCTTAAACAGAATGAAACCAGTATTCCATGGTTATACCCAGGCTCCCTTGAGGAGAGAGCCAACCTTTCTGAAGGTTTTTGGGCCCTATATGTGGATGTCTCATCTAATAATTCTAGTGTAGGTGCAAGACTGATCTTAGTTAACCAAGATAGAGTCATCACTGAATATGCGCTATGCTTTGAATTTCCTACGACTAATAATGGGGCCAAATATGAAGCTCTAATCATAGGGTTAAAGATAGCTAAAGAGTTAGGAGCAAATCAGCTTTAAGTCTATAGTGATTCCTAACTGGTGGTCAGACAGGTTAGTGGTGGTTATGAAGCCCGAGAGAAAAGCATGATAAAATATCTTAAAAAGTTGAAGAACTTAATTCCAGCCTTCAATAATTTTAGTGTCCAATAGATTTCAAAGATAGAAAATATAAGAGCCAACCTTCTCTCTAAATTGGCCATCTTAGCACCAGCCGAACTGTCCATGAAAGTATTTTTTTGAGATTGTAAAATATCCAAGTTTGAAAGAGCGACAATCTATGATGCGAGTTGACCATGAGCCATCTTGGATTGACCTACTGATTGCTTATCTTAGAGATGGAGTTCTTCCTTATGACCTAAAAGAAGCTCAAAAACTCAAAAATCAAGCCTCCTGGTATATTCTATATGAAGGCAAGCTGTATGAAAGGTCATATTCGCTACTGCTCTTGAGATATCTTAGGCCTTCAGAAGCCGACTTTGCCTTGTAGAAAGTGCATGAAAGAATTTACGAAAGTCATGTAGGAACCAGATCCTTATCGCACAGACTACTTCAGCAGGATTACTATTGGCCGACCTTATACCATGATTCTATAGAGTATGTCAAAAGATGTGATCGCTGCCAGAAAAATATAAATATTTAAAAATAGCCAGCTTTCGAACATACACCCTTGAGTGCCCCATGGCCATTTGCTCTGTGGGGGATTGACATACTCAGACTTTTTTCATGGCATCTAGACAGCGAAAGTTTTTCTTAGTGGCAATAGACTATTTCACAATGTGGGTTGAGGCTGAACCTCTAGCAAAAATCACTAAAGTAAAAGTGTAGGACTTCATCTAAAAGTCGATCATTTGCAGATTTGGCCTATCCTGAATTCTTATTACAGACAATTAGCGATAATTTACTGGGAAGAAGTTCACTGAGTTTTGTGAAGGTTTGAACATCTCCCATAACTTCACGTCAGTTATCCATCCACAAGCAAATGACAAAGCTGAAGTAACAAATAGAACCCTACTATAAGGTATCAAAGCAAGACTTGAAAGAGCAAAGGAGATCTAGATGCATGAACTCTATCATATGCTCTGGGCATACCGAACTATCCAAAGATTGCCAACTGGGGAGACCCTATTTGCCTTAGCTTTTGGAATAGATTAGCTTTTGGAATAGAAGTGGTTATTCCAATAGAACTCAAACTTCCATAAGCACGAGTCGTGGCATTCAATGAGCAGTATAACTCACAGGACCTCAGGACTAACCTCGACTTATTGGAGGAAAAATGAGAAAATGCTCAAGTTCGGATGGCAGCCTATAAGTAAAAAGTAGCTTGTTACTACAACTCTAAAATCAAGGACAAAACATTCAAAGTGGAGGACTTGGTACTTCGACGAGTAGCCATTTCACAATCTCAAAATCAAGAAAAGCTCACCCCAAATAGGAAAGGCTCTTACGAAGTCAAAGAGGTCATCCAGCCTGGAACATACTACTTGAAGGAACTCGAAGGCACCAACTTTTATGCCCATGGAGCTTGGAGAACTTACGTATGTACTATCAATAATCTCATTTCAATAAAATCTTCTTACTGTAATACCTTCGATCTTGGTATAAAACTATGATGATAGAAAATAGCCTCCTGAATTTTATCATTAGACGAAGTTAGTCCTGTTAGGAATAGGAGGAGAACCTCATCCTAACATTGAGCTAAAGCGAAGACCTCGATTACTTAAGCTAAGATGTAGGAAGAGGCCCCTTCCACAGCCCTTTTGTGCTCTTATAGCTCTTTAGGAATAGGAGGAGAACCTTATCCTAAAATTGAGCTAAAGCAAAGACCTCGGTTACCTATGTCGGAATGCAGGAAGTGGCTCCTTCAACGATCCTTTTGTGCTCCTATAATCCTATAAGGAATAGGAGGAGAACCTCATCCTAACATTGAGCTAAAGTGAAGACCTCGATTACTTAAGCTAGGATGCGAGGAGAGACCCCTTCAACGGCCCTTTTGTGCTCTTATAGCCCTATTAGGAATAGGAGGAGAACCTCATCCTAACATTGAGCTAAAGTGAAGACCTTGGTTACTTAAGCCAGGATGCTGGAAGAGGCCCCTTCAATGGCCCATTTATGCCCCTATAGCCCTATTACGAATAGGAGGAGAACCTCGTTCTACCATTGAGCTAAAGCAAAGACCATGGTTACTTAAGCTAGGATGTGTAGAGAGGCTCCTTCTAATGACCCTAATGTGCTCCCACAAGCCATGTTAGCAATAGAAGGAAAACATCGCCCTGACGTGAGCAAAAGCTAGGACCTCGTTGATCAAAGATGAGAGAAAAAAAGCTTTGCCGATAACCCTTACACGTGTTCTTTCTACAACAACCTGACTACGTCAAATACGAAAAATGAAATTCTATCTTTGTTCATCGACGAAATCCCAACCCGACATCTGCAACAAGCATCTCATTAAAAGATAATGCAAAGAAAAATAAAGTGAAGAAAGTAAAGCCACAAGCAAACTTCGAATTCATGTGAAACAAAAATAACAAAAAAGGGACCATTTCATTACAAAAATAAGTTCATTACACGTAAAATATAGGTTGACAAGATCGATTACAAAAGAGAGAAAGAGAAAGGCCATCAAAATCCTAAGAAGGGCCGAACTCCTTAGACTTTGGGCTGGTGGCCTTTACCAAAGATTTCTTTAGAGGATCGACCTTCTCCTTGAGCTCCCTCTGCCTCATCATGTTATCGTGGAACATCCTATCGGCTCGGTGGTAGGTCTCCTCTGACTCTCGTAGCCTCCTGCTCAAGATCTCAGACTCGACCTTCACATCCTTAGTAGCCCGATGCTCACAAGTTAGCTCAAGCTTCAGCCACTGCACCACAACCTTTTTCACACTAACTGACTCCCAAAGTTCACCAATCATCTCCTTTAAGGAGGCAACCTCCTCGGCCTCCTTGCCTGTACCAGTTCGAAAGCCATCATCAAGTTGCCACTAGAGCTGGGCTACTTCATTGTTGGAGGCATGAAGCTTTTGTTCTAGCTTGGACATCCTATCACTGTAGTCCAATCAATATGTCTCATATATAAGCTCAGCATCTTGTAGCTGCTTTTGAAGTACGGAGAACCTTGTCGACCAATCCCACTTGAATCGTGCCTTATCGGAGGACCATGACGAGCTCTCCTCCAAAAGTTGAATCTTCTCCTTCATAGCCTTGAGTTGAGTCTTAAGGGGGCCAATCTTCATTGTCAGTGCCAAGGATTTTATCACTTGTATTCTTTCGGAGTTTGGCCAGCTCCCTCTTGAAGCTCCCCTTTCGAATGCTAAAACTCGCAAAGTCCTTCATATGCAAGTTTTGAAGGCGAGTGACCTCTTTGGTCCCTCCGAAGCATTCTTCTATGAAGCTTGAAGGTCGTCCCCCATCATCTTCAACTTCTTCTTTAGATGATGGATTTTTTTCCTCAGGATTTTTGTTAAAGGTTTCAGGAGAACTCCTTGAGGCAGTGGATCAGCGTTGATGGTGAAGGAAAATTCTGATTTTCTAGATCAGGTTCATTCAGATCTGATCAGATCAAGAGATATATTTCAAAATTTTTTTTCTTTGATCCTAATTACATTTGAGATGTTTCAGATCTGATACATATTATTCTAATAATAAAAATAAAATCTAAATAAATTAAATCAAATTTAATTTACCTTGATGTAGGGTAATCCTATTACTCGTTGATGATCCTGTAAACAACGGAAGGTTCTGGATCTAGCCATGTAAGTACCTGGCCTCTACAAGTATCCACTTGAACTAGATCTGGAGATCCTCTTCTTCTCTATTATGTCTTCAAAAATTAGATCTGGATCTGATCTGGAGGATCATGAAAATACATTTTGAAGATCAGCAGTTATCCTTTGCAGCAGCACAGCCTTCTAGCTTTTTGTCACATTTCTTTCATCTGGATTGCACCAACTTGGATCCCAAACACCATTGGGCATGGAGAGGAGAGGGAAAAGATGGACTTGGCTAGTGGAGGAGGAGGGAGACAGCCTTGGGGCATGGAGAATTTTCAATTGATTTCAAATCCTCCTTGAGTTGGGCGTAGGGTCATATTTATAGACCATGCGTGATCCAACTCCTCTTCTTCCCAACCAATCACAACCCTTTGTGAAATCAGATCTAAATCTGATTGGTGGAAATAGAGTCCCTTGGATTCCTCCTTAGATGGTGCCTAAGACCAGTCAAACTTGGTTCTTAGGAGAAGTCTAATCGGAATCCAAAAAGGAGATGGACTCCATGTCCAATAGGGACTCCTAGGTGCCTCCAACTTGGGCACACGCCAAGGGTGGCGTGCGCCCTCCTCCTTGCCAGGTTCTGGTAGGGGGACAAGGCCCCCACCAGCTCTCCAATAGGTGCATGACATGTGGACAAAAGTCAAAGTGTCAATGGTCAACATTTGACCAGTCAAAGGTCAGACTTTTGACCAAAGTCAAAGGAACGAAGAAATGGCAGGTGACCAAAAATGGTAGGTAATTGTCTTACAAAATAAGACAACCCTTTTCTGACTTGGACAACCTCCAGTCAGACCATATGAAGGCCTCTGATTGAGCACAAACTCCTTTGGCTCAGTCAGGACAACTTATTTATGATAGTAAAAGAAGAACGTTAGGTTCAATCGAGTGCTAGCACGATTTTCTTGAACCTAATTGAATCTCATTCAGATCAATTGAACTGGATCAGTTCAATTGATGATCACCAGATTCAAACCCTTGTTTGTGTGACCCAGTTAGGTTCAGTTCTGTATGGTAATGGGATATGTCATGATCTCTATCATCGACATCATCGAAACTCCTTTCGATGGATCAGAACTCTTCTGATTCGAACAGCTAGAATGATCGATCATCTAAATCATTCTAATTGCTCCCAAAATCCACCAGTGACACCTAGCAGTATATGGTGGCAACCCATCAGAGCTGAATGCGAACCTCTTGGTGCAGCTACCTGTGTGATTAAGTTCTTCTATCTTGAGCCCCGATCAGATTAGGGTTAAGGTGAACTCGTCAAACCCTAGTCTCTGTCATATGATGTAATCATTCGATTCGAAGTCCGAATGTGAAAATCTAAATAGAAACTCTTTCTATTATTTCACTCTGCCATGGCCATGGGCTTCTGGACTTGATTCTCATGATCATCATAGGGCTGCTCCTCTACCACCGAGGTAGATAGATTCCATCTTGATGCAATCCAGTTCCTACAATGAACATGCTATAGCCAACATACACCTCAGGGTTCCATATGGCTAGGAGACCGAGTAATGGTGTAGTCAAACTATAACACCCTCAAGGTGAACTGCCGATGCACCTCAGGTCAAAGAACCAGACACACTACTGCAGCATCGAGTCAGTCATTGACGAGAAGGTAGACTTCCCTAATGACTACTCGAGGTGGTCACGCTCAGTGCCCTCGTTCTCTAACGAGTACCTGTACTCTCGCTCCGGTGTCTCCACACCGTAGACTCAAGACTCATCTACTAAAGAGAAGCGATTGTACACCAACCTTCCGGATCAATCACCATCCTCGTGATGATCCTATGGTCGGGAGCATTTTATGAGTTAATAATGATTATTCATGTCTTAAATTTTCAACTCTTGAAAATATGAATTATCATTACCATTAACTCAAAGGATGTATCACAGACACTAAATACACATATGTGATAGAAAATAACCCATTTTATTGATTTAGTCAAAATTATAATTTTGCCCCTAGAAGTGTATTACAAGTGTCAGCCAATTCTGGCTTCTAGGGCACATATATCTAACAATCTCCCACTTGTCCTAAAGCCAATTGGCTACAAGTCTAAGTCCCATCTTCTCAAGGTGGGCTTCGATCTTCTGCTGGCCCAACGGCTTTGTAAGTGGGTCTGCCACATTATCTGTGGAGTTGACTCTCTTGACCTCGACGTAACCCTTCTCGAGGTAATCGCGGATGAGGTGGTATCGCCGCTCAATATGCTTGGATTTCTGGTGAGACCTCGGCTCCTTAGCAAGGGCTATGGCGCCATTGTTGTCGCAGTATAGAGGAATGGCATCTGATGGCATTACTCCAATTTCTGCAGCAAACTTCTTGTACCAGAATGCTTCCTTCGCAGCCTCTGATGCAGCGATATATTCTGCTTCCATGGTGGAATCTGCTATCACCGTTTGCTTGGAACTCTTCCAGCTGACAGCACCACCATTGCACACAAACAGACTCCCAGATGTCGACTTTCGATCATCTATATCGGACATGAAATCCGAGTCTGTGTATCCCTGGACTTGGAGTTCTCCGTTACCAAAGACCAACATCATATCCTTAGTTCTTCTCAAGTACTTAAGGATACATTTCACAGAAGTCCAGTGTTCTTCACCTGGATTTGACTGATATCTGCTTGTGACACTCACAGCATGGGCTATATCAGGTCGTGTACATAGCATGGCATACATGAGGCTCCCTATTGCAGAAGCATAAGGGATCTTGCTCATGCGTTCTATTTCCTCAGGTGTGCTAGGGGCACATCTTCTTGGAAAGATGAATACCATGTCTGAAGGGTATTAATCCCCTCTTAGAGTTTTCCATACTAAACCTCTTTAGTACTTCCTCTATGTACATCTTCTGTGAAAGTCCTAGCATCCTATTCGGTCTATCCCTATAGACCTTAATTCCTAGAATAAAGGATGCTTCACCTAGGTCTTTCATGGAGAATTCCTTGGACAACCATAATTTGACTGTTGTCAACATGGGAATATCATTCCCAATAAGGAGGATGTCATCCACGTACAATACGAGGAAGACAACAGCGCTCCCACTGACCTTTTTGAAAACACATGGTTCCTCTTCATTTTTGATGAAACCAAACATTTTTGATCACATCATTGAAATGAGTGTTCCAGCTCCGAGATGCTTGCTTAAGTCCATATATGGACCTTTGCAGCTTGCAAACCTTGTGATCAGTATCACTGGATGTGAAACCTAGCGGCTGTTCCATATAGATATCTTCCTCAAGATATCCATTTAAGAATGCCATTTTTCACGTCCATTTGCCATATTTCATAATCGAAATAGGCTGCAATGGCAAGCAATGTGCGGATGGATTTTAGCATAGCCACTGGGGAAAAGGTATCCTGATAGTCAATGCCTTCGCATTGACTATAACCTTTTGCCACTAGTCTAGCCTTGAATGTCTCCACATTCCCATCTGCACCAATCTTTCTCTTGAAGATCCATTTACACCCAATAGGTACTATACCTTCTGGTGGATCTACCAAGGTCCAGACTTGGTTTGAGTGCATCGAGTCAATTTCTGACTGCATTGCCTCTAGCCATTTCTCGGAGTCGATATCTGATATCGCCTCGTTGTAGGTTTTGGGATCATCACCATGAGCACCATTACCTACGAGGAACATTTCCTCTACTTCCTCTGAAATAATACCTAAGTATCTTTCAGGGGGACGGAAAACTCTTTCCGATCTACGAGGTGGAGGAGGTAGTGTTCTTATTGGCTCAACCTGATTTGGTTCCAATTGGTCCTTAGCTCGTTGTACTTGTGAGACTTTCTCATCAAGCTTAATCTGCTTTCCAATGCCGCTATCTTGAATAAACTATTTTTCAAGAAAGATGGCATGTCGACTCACAATCACATTGTGGTCTTCTGGAATGTAGAAATAGTATCCTAATGACTCTTTAGGATATCCTATGAATCGAGCTCTAAAGAAGGACCTAAACTCTAACTTGTCCGCTTGTTGTCTTTTGACATGAGCCGGACAACCCCAAATTCTGAGATGACTCAGACTTGGTTTCTTACCGTGCCATATCTCATACGGTGTGGTAGGAACGGTTTTAGAGGGAACCCTATTCAGTAGATAAATTGAAGTTAACAATGAGTGTCCCCAAAGAAAATCAGGGAGGTCTGTGAAGCTCATCATGGATCGAACCATATCCAATAGAGTCCGATTTCTCCATTCTGAAACCCCGTTGAGTTGAGGTGTTCCTGGTGGAGTCCATTGAGAGACTATGCCATTTTCCTTGAGATAGTCTAGGAATTCCTGGCTAAGGTATTCACCTCCTCGATCTGATCGAAGAACCTTAATGGGTTTTTCAGTTTGTTTTTCTACTTCATGTCTGAATTCTTTGAACTTTTCAAAAGCTTCAGACTTGTGTCTCATAAGATACACATACCCATACCTAGACAGATCATCGGTAAAGGTAATGAAGTAGACAAAATTGCCTCTAGCCGGCACATCAAATGGGCCGCACACATCAGTATGTACTAGGGCAAGGAGATCTGTGGCCCTCTCCCCATGTCCAACAAAAGGGAGTTTAGTCATTTTGCCTTGAAGACAAGATTCACAAGTTGGATATGACTCGGAAGTCAATGGACTCAATAGCCCATTTTTCTCCAAATTTGTTGATCCTATCTTCTGCTATATGACCTAATCTCAGGTGCCATAGATATCTGTCGTTTGGACTATCCCTAGGTCGTTTGGCATTCACGTTTTGCTCGATAGTTAGAACAGGTACATCAATATGTAGCTGATAAAGACCATTAATAAGGAAACCATTTGCAATTTTATTTCTTTCATAAAGAATGTTACAATGGTCCTTAAAGAAGGTAATCACATAGCCTTCTTGTGCTAAGCATGAAACAGAAATCAAATTCCTGCTAGCTGCAGGCACATAATAACAGTCTTTCAAAACTAAGTCTAAACCAGATGGTAATCGAAGAGGGTATGTTCCCACGGCTACTGCAGCAACTCTTGCTCCATTACCGACACGTAGGATCATGTCTCCATCCCTCAGCCTCCTGCTATCCTCAAGACCCTGCATGGAAGTGCACAGATGAGCACTAGAACCAGAGTCAAGCACCCAACTGGATGCAGAAGAAACCGTAAGGTTAGACTCAATAACGAGCATACCTCCAGAAGGACCTTCCTTCTTGTTCTTCAGGGTGGCCAGGTAAGTAGGGCAGTTCCGCTTCCAATGGCCGTCGCTGTTGCAATGGAAACACTTTCCTTTGCATCGGCCTTTCATTCTTCGGCTCTGCCTTCTTCTTCTTTGATCCTTCCACCTTCTTGCTTTTTCACAGACTTCTTTTTCTTTCCATAAGACTTTCTTTTGGAAGAAGTCCGTTCCATAGCAAGAACTGAGCCTTTAGAACCTTTCATAGAAAGCTCAGCGGTAACCAGCATATTCATTAATTCGGCCAAGGAATTTTGAAGTTTATGCATGTGGTAATTCATGATGAATTGCCCATATGCATCAGTCAAGGATTGCAGAATAATATCGTTCTGCAGGTCCAAGTCTAACTTCACACCGAGCTTCTCAAGCTCTTCCATGTCCTTGATCATTGTCAGACAGTGATCTTGGACTGACTGCCCATCACGCATCTTAGCCTTAAAAAGTCATTTCGTGACTTGATATTTGGCTGCGCGACTCTGTTCACCAAACATCTCCTGCAGGTGAGCCAACATTTGGCGAGCAGTCCCGATATCTTCATGTTGGCGCTGGAGCTCATCAGACATCGAGCCCAACATGTAATATCTGGCCTTATTATCTTCGTCTATCCATTTTTCCAGAGATGCTCTCTGTTCAGTGGATGGACGGGCTGGTAAGGTGGGAGGGTCCTGGTCCAAAATACATGGGTTAACTTCTCGAAACCCAAAATAATTTTGTAGTTCCTGAGCCAATCTTTATAATTGGGTTCCAGTCAGTCTATGTGTGTCCAGGATACGTGCCAATGGGTTGGACGCAGACATTTTTCCTGTAGAGAGTCAAAGATTCTAGTTAGATACTGTAATTATTGACTTGACCAATTTATTTAGAAATTTTATTTTTAAATAAATTAGCTCCCACTATTTTCTCGGATCCCTACACTCCCTCTGTAGAGATGCGAAAATCTCCATGATTAATGATTTCTAGTGGGTGGTGCGGTCTCACCAACTGACTCATCACCTCACCTAACAGTTATTGGTGATGGGTTAGCCAATGAGTGAACAACTCTTGTTCAATGATTCTCTAATCATGGTGCACCCAAACTTGGTCTCTAATTCATGAATCTCACCGTATCCGGAAATATTGATCCACTCCTTAGTTAAGTCAGACCCACCATTTGCATAGACTGGGTTCCTAATTGAGTCTCTCACCGTATCCAAAATATTGAGCCCAACTCATCCTCCAGCCCATAGCATCCAATGCCTAATAGACATGGTTGCATCTTCCCGGTGCAACTGAGCCACTGTATCCAGCCGAGAACAATCAACCCCGGGAAGGGCCCGCACATCTACAATGGTGGAAGACCTCAGACTTAATCTTTTCTTAGGGAGAATTGATTCAGGTCTCATTAAACTAGACTTGTCATAGTCATAACAATTATGACTAACCTAGTGGCATGGGTTAGCTCGGATTATTGACCACCTCAGATCAGAACTGTGTCAACAGATATGGCCAGGTAAGTGAGACCGGTGGAAGGAATATGCCATTAACTCGTACAAGAATGCATTCAGGTCGAGTAGCTTCCAATTAAAAACCAGTCGGTCGTATGTGCCAAACTTACCTTAGACACCAAATTGTTGAGTCAGAACCAATTGGGTTAGCCTACAATCCAGACTCTAACCTCTGAGCCTAATTAGGTCTTGCTTGATCGTGACTCGATCTTGACCCAGACTTAATCCTATTAGGCTGGTCAATTTAAGCATTGTTGATCCCATCTAACCAACTCTTGATTCGGTTTGATCAACCGCTTAGACCTAATTGAGCTACCCAAGCCCGAACCCAGTATTATGAATATGTCTTAGATCTGAAATTCTCAATTTTAGACCTAATTAATATTCCATAATCTTAATTCTTAATTAAGTAGGGTTCATAAACAAAATATATGCACAATAAATCCTAGGGTTTCAGGATCTAGGGTTTTGCAGAAAGTAAGTTTTGGGTTTCTGATTAAGGACGAACACGCAGCACCCCTACACATCATAAGAACACCCCATCGAATGGGAAGGAGAGGGCCTTTAAACCCTTCTTCATTCTTATGATCCGGACGGCCAAGAGGAACGCCTTAATCAGGAACATGTCAATACTACAAAACAGTTTTAGATCTATATCATATATCTCATATACAAATTAGATCTAATCATGGCATATTTTGCATACATCTCATGTATCGAATCATGCATATTTTTAGATCTAAATTATCTCATAATAATCTAAAAAATTAGATTTAAATTGATCTTAATCAAAATAAACTTCTAATCTAGATAACTTATGTAGAACTATTCTACAACTAGTCTAGACATGCATCAATCATATCTCATATGATGTTTAAAATTAAATAATTTTTATTTGCTATTTTTTAGATATTATTATAATAATTATAATATCAAAAAATAGTAAATAAATAAATCTAAAATATAATTTAATCAAATTAAATTAAAAACATGCAAGACTATTCTATAGAACTATTCTATTTTAGAACTAGTCATGCATATTTTCTAATCTTAGATCCAAATCATTTAATTTTAATTTTTTTCTGATTTTAGATCTGATCACATCTCATGTGACATCTAAAATCACTTATTTTCTTGAATTAAAATAAATTTAAAATTAGATCTAAATACTTTTAGAACCTTGGCTCTGATACCAGTTGAAGGAAAATCCTGATTTCTCGGACCAGGTTCGTTCAGATCTGATCAGATCAAGAGATATATTTCAAAATTTTTTTTCTTTAATCCTAATCAGATCTAAAGATATTTTAGATCTAATCCTTATTATTTTAATAATAAAAATAAAATCTAAATAAATTAAATTTAATTTAATTTATCTTGATGTAGGGTAATCCTATTATCCGTTGATGATCCTGTAAACAATGAAAGATTCTGGATCTAGCCACGCAAGTGCCTGGCCTCTGCTAGTATCCACTCGAGCTAGATCTGGAGATCCTCTTCTTTTCTATCATGTTTCCAAAAATTAGATCTAGATCTGATCTGGAGGATCTTCAAAATACCTTTCGAAGATCAGTAGTTGTCCTTTGCAGCAGCGCAGCCTTCTAGCTTTTTATCGCCTTTCTCTCATCTGGATTGCACCAACTTGGATCCCAAACACCTTTGGGCATGGAGAGGAGAGGGAGAAGATGGACTTGGCATGGAGGAGGAGGAGGGAGACAGCCTTAGGGTGTGGAGAATTTTTAATTGATTTCAGATCCTCCTTGAGTTGGGCACAGGGTCTTATTTATAGACTATGCATGATCCAACTCCTCTTCTTCCCAACCAATCACAACCCTTTGTGAAATCAGATCTAAATCTGATTGGTGGGAATAGAGTCCCTTGGATTCCTCCTTAGATGGTGCCTAAGACCAGTCAAACTTGGTTCTTAGGAGAAGTCTAATCGGAATCCAAAAAGGAGATGGAGTCCCTGTCCAATAGGGACTCCTAGGCGCCTCCAACTTGGGCACACGCCAAGGGTGGCTTGTGCCCTCCTCCTTGCCAGGTTCTGGTAGGGGGACAAGCCCCCACCAGCTCTTCAATAGGTGCATGACACATGGACAGAAGTCAAAGTGTCAATGGTCAAATTTAATCAGTCAAAGGTCAACTTTTGACCAAAGTCAAAAGACGAAAAATGGCAGGTGACCAAAAATGGTAAGTATTATCTTACAAAAGTAAGACAACCCTTTTTTGATCTGGACAACCTCCAGTCAGACTAGGTGAAGGCCTATGAATGAGCACAAACTCCTTTGGCTCAGTAAGGACAACTATTTATGATAGTAAAAGAAGAACGTTAGGTTCAATCGAGTGCTAGCATGATTTTCTTGAACCTAATTGAATCTCATTCAGATCAATTGAACTAGAATCAGTTCAATTGATGATCACCAGATTCAAACCCTTGTTTGTGTGATCCAGTTAGGTTCAGTTCTGTATGGTAATGGGATATGTCATGATCTCTATCATCGACATCATCGAAACTCCTTTCGATGGATCAGAACTCTTCTGATTCGAACAGCTAGAATGATCGATCATCTAAATCATTCTAATTGCTCCCAAAATCCACCAGTGACACCTAGCAGTATATGGTGGCAACCCATCAGAGCTGAATGCGAACCTCTTGGTGCAGCTACCTTTGTGATTAAGTTCTTCTATCTTGAGCCCCGATCAGATTAGGGTTAAGGTGAACTCGTCAAACCCTAGTCTCTGTCATATGATGTAATCATTCGATTCAAGTCCGATGTGAAAATCTAAATAGAAACTCTTTCTATTATTTCACTCTACCATGGCCATGGGCTTCTGGACTTGATTCTCATGATCATCATAGGGCTGCTCCTCTACCACCGAGGTAGATAGATTCCATCTTGATGCAATCCAGTTCCTACAATGAACATGCTATAGCCAACATACACCTCAGGATTTCCATATGGCTAGGAGATCGAGTAATGGTGTAGTCAAACTATAACACCCTCAAGGTGAACTGCCGATGCACCTCAGGTCAAAGAACCAGACACACTACTGCAGCATCGAGTCAGTCATTGACGAGAAGGTAGACTTCCTAATGACTACTCGAGGTGGTCACGCTCAGTGCCCTCATTCTCTAACGAGTACCTATACTCTCACTTCGGTGTCTCCACACCGTAGACTCAAGACTCATCTACTAAAGAGAAGTGATTGTACACCAATCTTCCAGATCAATCACCATCCTCGTGATGATCCTATGGTCAGAAGCATTTTATGAGTTAATAATGATTATTTATGTCTTAAATTTTTAACTCTTGAAAATATGAATTATCACTATCATTAATTTAAAGGATGTATCAAAGACACTAAATACACATATGTGATAGAAAATAATCCATTTTATTGATTTTAGTCAAAATTATAATTTTGCCCCTAGAAGTGTATTACAAGTGCTAGCCAATTTTGGCTTCTAGGGCACATATATCTAACAGATGGTAGACTACATTCAAAGTATGAAAAATGTTCAAAGGTATAGGCAAAAAGAAAATTCACTTTCATTTAATCAAAAATTTTGAGTAGAAAGTAAAAAAAAATATACAACTACTCGAGAATTTCAACCTCGGGAGGGACGGTGGCAGATGAAGTCGGAGTGCTCTCAGCTACCTCGGTTACCTAAACTAGCTCAGGCACCTTCGTGGTTGGTTTGGACAAACCAAAAGTAAGCTTGATGGTGGAAGGATCGACTATGGCATCGAATGGTCCTGCTTCTGTATCATCCTCCTCCAAAAATTTGAGGTCGAGCTTGGAGAACCTCCGGGCCACCCTGCCTTCATAAAGCTCGAAGCCCTTGATAAACGCCTGCTCGCTGAAGGCTATGTTTAGGTCCTTCATTTCGAAGGAGACCTTGAACTCCTTCATGACCCGGGCCACTACCTCCAAGATTGACTTCGACATTTGGGCCTTTAGACCAACAACCCTCCCCTTGGCTTCTTGCCTCCTCTTCTCCTCCAGAGCCAGCACCACCTTAAGTCTGGTCGAGACAAACTCTTTCTTTCGAAGTGTGCTACATAGGATCTCATTTTCCACCATCTTCTCCCCCATAAGGCACTCAGCCTCGGCAGCCATTGTTTGAATGCGATTGATCTCCACCTGAAGACCTTCCCGGACATTCAGCATCTCTACCTCCAAGCGATTTGCCCTCTTCAGGTGAGCAAGCATGTGGTGGCCCGACTGCCATAAACAGATCGCTATAAGGTGAAAGAAGAAAGGGTGAGAAAATAAAAAAAAAGCATGGCAAGATGATTATCCTAAGGACAATCCCAAGAGACTCTAAAATGAACTGCCTTTGGTAAAGGTCGGCTTGGCGGTCCACTTCCTCTGGTAGGACGAACTTATCTGTCAGGTTCTAGATGATATCCAAATTATCAAAGGGGTTTGTCCTCTGGTCATCACTGCTACTTCGACTGGGCTTGTCCTGATGCGCCTTATGGGCCTTCTTCGCAATGGTTTCTTTCCCCTTCCTCATTTCTTTTCTTTCATCAGTGGAGGGATTAGGTGGGCAATCTTTGGTTGGAAGATTTGCAGGCTTGGGAGGAAGAGATTCTCCTTCTACGATGTCAGTATATATGGTCGAGATGACCTCTTTTTTGGGGCGGACCTCAGGAGCGACATTAGCGACAGCAGGAGCTGCAGGGTCGGAGGCACCGACCTTCACCCACTTCGAGCCTTCACCTAGAGCCATCCCCTTCCTCTTCTTCTAGGCATACAGGCCCTTAGCGAGTCTCTCCACGACATCGGTATCCATTTCTGCGATAAAGAAAGATGTATAGTTAATCGAGGTACATACAAAACTTCATAAGAATTCATATGTATGTACATATACATAACTAATACTGGTAGAGTCAAGATTAGTCAAACCAAAGTCGAACAAAATTTGCTCCCTCAAAAGGTTTGGAAGAGAAGGAGCTTGGCACGCCTTAAGCCGATTAGAAGATTCAAGGTCGAGCCCATCTAAACTAGGGGCTCAGCAAATAGATTCTCTATGATAGCCCCAAGGTGGAAGGTCAAGCAACAAGATGGGGCATCGGACGAAGAAGTACTTCTTCTTCTAGTTATGAACGAAAAAAGGAGCACCTTTCAACAACCCCTTCTTACCAAACTGGGGGGAGAAGTACCACCAGTTCTTTATGGAAGGGCGGCGTTTGAAGGTGTAGAAGTTTCAGAATAATGAGACACTCGGTTGAACTTCAGCCAGATGGCAGAGGGAAAGAAAGCCTATGACGAACCGAAAGGAGTTCGGTACGATGGATGCAACAGAAATGTTCAAAAATCAGAAGAGGATAACTACAAAGGAGGGTAGTGGAAGCCCAAGCCCGACATGCAAGATCTCTAAGTACAAACAAAATTGACAAACCAGAGGAGAACTGACTCGATCATCTGAACTAGGGAGTTCGAGGTCGTATTTTTGGGGGATCCCATATTGAATTCGAATCAGGGAAAGATAATCCAGAGTAAGAATGGATGGGATGGTGTCTAAAATGAAGGATGAGTGATATATGTTTCTAGGTTCGACCTCGGTCAGGGGTGCAGAGTCTAGCAAGGTCATTCCAGGTGAGCCCCAGGAACCGATGGAGTGGGAGGTTTCAGAAGACATTTAGATCGAAATAAGATCCCAGAAAAACCCCAAAAAAATAAGAAAAAATATAGGACAAATACGGCTATAGAAAAATCAAAAGAGCAAGAAGCTAAAAAAGCATGAATACATAAAGAGAAGGGTTAAAAAACTGACCTAAGCTATTTAGAGAGGATGAAAAGATAGTGGATGTGATGAGAACTAGTCGAAAGGGTGTCCGAAACCCAAGAAGATGAGGGAGGAAGCTAAAACCCTTGGGTGGATGAAGAACGGGGATTGGAGGAAGAAGACTCGGACAAGAATGACTTTTAGGTGAGAGGAGAAGGTCTTAAATAGTCAGAGGCAACCCAAGGCAGTTATGATTGCAGATCGACTTTGGCCGATCAGTATGCACCGCAAGTCCTACTCATCGTGACAGAGAAGTGATGACAGACGGGAGTCTTTATGGTGCTATACCTGGGATAAAGTTTTGATGGAAAATATGAAGGACCATCTTTTCAAACTCATTTTAGATTTAACAAGCTTCAACACCAGCATGGTAAATGCAAAAATGTCTCATCCTAACGGGTGCAGAAAGTCAAAAATAACTTCGGTAGTTGCATCTGCACTCCCTTCTTTGAATTTTGAACTCGAGAGTGGGGGGACTATTGTTGGGGGTGAACCCAGTCTTGTCGAAGTTCTGTTGGATATTTAATAGCTGAATGATCTTGTTCGGTAGTAATGACAAAGATTGACCCTTGATCAAATTTGTAAGATCCCTCCAGACCTCACCCAGATGAGCTTGAATGGCGGGGGTGGCCAAGCTCCTCCACCCTAGGTAATCAGCTCTCCCCGATCGTAAGTCTTCTAAACTTCTCCTTCAGCCAGACTTCTCCATCATGGGTAGGCTCTTTTTAGCCTACCTTCTCCGATCATAAGTCTTCCAAACTTCTCCTTCAGTCGAACTTCTCCATCATAGGTAGGCTCCTTTCAGTCGATTGCAAGTCTTCCAAACTTCTTCTTCAACCGGACTTCTCCATCATAGGTAGGATCCTTTCAGCTGACCTTCCCCGATCGCAAGTCTTTTGAACTTCTTCTTCAACCAAACTTTTACTTCAATCGAACTTCTCCATCACAGGCGGGCTTCTTTCAGCTAACCTTTCCTAATCGTAAGTCTTTCAAACTTCTCCTTCAACCAGAGTTCTCCATCATAGATAGGCTCCTTTCAGCTGATTTCTCTAATTGCAAGTCTTCCAAACTTCTCCTTCAATAGGACTTCTCCATCAGTTAGACTCCATCCAAACTTCACCCTCAATTGGACTTCCCCATCAGTCCGACTCCTTCCAAACCTCTTTTGGCCGAACTCCATGCAGTCACTTGAGAGAGCCTTCATGCCTATGTGGATCCAGTAATCTATACAGTATGAATGCACTTACACACAAACGATCCTGAAGGAGTTCAAACTCCTCTGGAATTGATAAAACTTAAAGCTCTTCGCCGCTAGTGCCTACCTCCTCCAAACTTTAATAATTAAATCTCAACCACCTGCATGTCACGATAATAGATAAATCATGATAGCAGACACTACTCTTCATAACAAACTTTACGTGGCCCTGAATGATCCACTACCAGGCGGTTGTAGCTGTCACTATCAGTTTGTTATAGGCTTCATTTATAAAAGAGATCCTCCAGATATATTTTCTCCAAGCTCTCATTCTTCTTCTCAAAACTTTGATACTTTCTCTGTTGAGCATTCTATTTCTGTTGGCCGGAAGAGCTGACTTGACCATCGGAGGATCCTGCTGGAACCACCCCTTCTCCAATTTAGACTTCTTTCGCAAGTCCTGATGGCAACCTCGACTTCTCCAGCTCTAGCCAGTTTTGGTGTCGACTAGATTCTGCACCAACATATAATTTTCTCAGATCTCGAGCTACATCCAAATCCATGTTCAATTGTTTAATAGCCCACATTGCCCTATGTTCTAGTTCTACTGGCAAGTGACTTGCTTTGCCAAATATAAACCTATATGGAGACATTCTTAAGTTGATCTTGAAAGCTGTGCGATATGCCCAAAGTGCATTTATTAATTTTAAAGACCAGTCTTTCCTATTGATGCTTACAATCTTTTCTAAGATCAACTTGATTTGATGATTGAAAACTTCAATTTACCCACTTGTTTGTGGATGATAGGATGTAGCCAGCTTGTGGATAATATTATACTTCTTCATTGGTGATGCAAAAGATTGATTGCAGAAGTATTTTCCATAATTATAGATAATAGCTTTAGAGGTACCAAATCAGGAGAGGATTTTTTTTTAGAAATTTTATGATAATTCTACTACCATTGGTCTTGCATGGCACTACCTCTATCCACTTGGATACATAGTCAACAGCTACTAAGATATATTCATTCCCCAAAAGATTTTGGAAATGGTCCCATAAAGTCTATTCCACATACGTCAAAAATCTGTACAATTAAAATTGGATTCATAGGCATCATATCTTTCTTCATAATCTGACCTATTTGTTGGCACCTAACATAATTTTTATAGTATTCATGAGCATCTCTAAATAGGTTAGGCCAATAGAATCCATATTGGAGCACTTTAGCCGTAGTCTTTGTAGCTCAAAAATAATAACCACAGGCTTGGTCATGGCAAAAAGATAAAGTGCTCCTAACTTCATTATCTAGGATACATCTTCTTATGGTTTGGTTAGGATATTATTTAAATAAATATGAATTATTTTAAATAAAATACTTTACTTGAGAGAAAAATTTGTTCTTGTCCTGAGTGGTCCAGTACATAGGAATTTGATCGATGGCTAAGAAATTTACTATGTCAACATACCATGGTTCAGATGTTACTAACAGTAATTGTTCATTAGGGAAGGACTAATTAATAGGTATTTTCTTAGTTTGTGTGATTGCTAGATGGGATAAATGATCTGCCACTATATATTCAATACCTTCTTATCTCTGATCTCTAGGTCAAATTCTTGCAAAAATAGGATTTATCTGATTAGACTTGTCGTAGCATCTTTCTTTTAGAGAAGGTGCCTAATAGCTGAGTGATCAGTGTAGATAATTACATGAGATCCCACTAAATAGGACCTAAATTTTTCTAATGCAAATATCATAAATAAAATTTTTTTTTAGTGGTTGACTAATTAAGCTGTGCTTCATTTAAAGTTTTGCTAGTGTAATAGATTACTCGAGATAGCTTATCTATCTTTTGACCTAGGACAGCTTCTATGGCATGTTCAGATGTATTGCACATAAGCTCAAAAGATTGAGTCCATATAAATGGATGAATAATTGGGACCGAAGTTAATTTTTTTAAAAAAATTTTAAATGACTCGAGACATTCAGGCGTGAAGTCAAATTTGATATCTTTGGCTAATAGGTTAGTTAATGGTTGAGCTATTTTGCTAAAATTCTTGATAAATCACCTATAGAAACCAACATGTCCAAGAAAAGAGCGAATTTCTTTTGTTGATTTTGATGGTGGAAGGTTTTCAATTAAAACTACCTTAGTTTTATCTACTTCTATACCTCATTTTGAAATTACATGACCAAGGACTATATCTTCCTTAACCATAAATTGATATTTTTTCTAATTTAACACTAGATGCTTCTCTGGACATCTTTCTAAAACTAGTTTGAGATGATGTAGATATTTAGAGAAGGTAGATCAAAAGATCAAAAAATTATGCATAAAAATTTCAAGCAACCTTTCTACCATGTCTAAAAAATGCTAGTCATGCATCTTTGAAAAGTAGCTGGTGCATTACATAACCCAAAGGACATATGTCTGTAGGCAAAGGTTCCATATGGATAGGTAAAGGTAGTCTTTTCTTGATCCTCAGGGGCTATAGAAATTTAGTTGTATCCTAAATATACATCCAAAAAATAGTAAATGTCGTGTCCTGCAAGTTATTCTAACATTTGGTCTATGAAGGATAGAGAAAAATGGTCCTTTCGGGCAGCTATATTTAATTTTTTATAATTGATGCAGACCCTCTATCCAATTTGAACTCCTATTGGGACCACTTCATTATTATCATTTAGAATTATAGTAACTCCTGACTTCTTGCATACCACTTGTACTAGGCTTACCCATGAACTATTTGAGATGGGATATATTATTCCATTGTCAAAGAGTTTTATTATTTTTTTCTTTATAACTTCTTTCATGGCTAGGTTAAGTCTCCTTTGGGGATCTCATTTTGGCTTAGCATCCTCTAATAGATAAATTTTATGTTAAATAATTGAGGAACTAATCTCCTTTAAATCAGCCATGGTCCATCCTAATGCTTCTTTATTTTTCTTAAAGATAGTTAATAATTCTCCCTCTTGTATAGGATCTTGGTTTGCTGAAATAATTACTAGCAAGATTTCTAATGGACCTAGGTATGCATATTTTAGGTGTTTAGGGAGTATTGTTAATTTTAGTTTGGGTGTTTCCTCCACTAATCATCCAGATAATGGTTCAATTGGAGGTTCCCAACTATGTTTCATATTGACTATAGCTAAATCATTGACCTCTTCAAATTCTTCATAGTTTTGATTCGCCTATAGTTCCATGTCAGATTTTTCATCACTTAGGTCAATGGATTCATAAACATTATCGTGTATCAAGTTGAAGTCACTTACTTGATTTATTTTAGACAGGTTAAAAATATTCAGATCTATGGTCATATTACCAAAAGAAAGTTTGATTAGATCATTTTGATAGTTGATTTAGCCATTGGTTGTGGCTAGAAATGGTTTACCTAGTATAACTGGGATATGGCCATTTTGATTTATTAAAGGTTCAGTTTCTAAAATCACAAAGTCTACTGGGTAGATGAAATTACCAACCTTAATTAATACATCCTCTACTATTCCTCTTGGTACTTTCAAAGATCGAACTGCTAATTGTAAAGTCATTCCTATAGGCTTTAATTCTCCTAACTCTAACTTTTTATAAACTAAGTAAGATAGTATATTGATGCTCGCCACTAAGTCTTATTAATGAGAGTTTTTCCTATGATGTAAGAAATAGTGGGAGATCCTGGATCTTTGTATTTAACTGGCACGTAATTTAATAGGTATGAACTCATACTAGCTGCCAAGAAGGCTTTTCTAGGTAATATTGGTGGTCTTTATCCTAGTACATAAGTCCTTAAAAAATTTAGCATATGACAAAACTTATTGGATCATATCTAATAAAGGAATATTTACTTTAACTTGTTTAAAGACTTCTAGGATTTTATCTAGTTGAGTAGAGTTTCGGTTGGACTTTAATCTATTAGGAAAGAGTGCTATAATCTTGGGTATTGGTCCAACTAATTCTGATGCAGGCTCTACTGGCGAATCAGGTTCTATTTCTTTAGATTCTTCAGGTATTGGTTCAGATAGTGGATCTTTTATTTCTTCTTCTAGTGCTTTAGATGTACCCACATGGTTGTCTATTTGTTTTCCAGATCTTAATGTATGGATAGCATTTAGTTGATTAATCTGAGCTCCTTGCTGAGATTTCTAGTTGTTTTGGGTTCTAGGGTTAGCCTTAGGTTGACTTGGCAATCTACCCTTTTCTCTTTCACTCACAGTATTAGCTAACCATCCTAATTGCATTTCTAAATGAGCAATTACTTGTGTGTTTGCTGTTAGTAATTGATTAATGGCTTGCATAAAAGTATTAAGGGTAGTCACATTATCAGTGGTTGATTTTGTCAGGATTTCTATAATTTTTTCTAAAGAGTCTAATTTTTTTTCATTATTGTTAAAGCCTGGTGGTTATTTGTTGTAGGGTTAGACTTTGTGTTTGATTGATTGAAGCTAGGACTGCCTACATTTGGACCTTATGACTATGAAAAATTAGGATGGTTTCTGCATCCTAGGTTATAAGTGGATGCATAGGAATGATTATTTGGTCTTTGATATGCTGCATTAACCTATGAAATCTCATTTTCTATTTATTTTATCAGGAAGGGATATTCCTCTATGACATGGTCTGGAGCACTGCAACCATTACACATGGGTACAGATACTTGGTTTACATTGATTGGTCTCTATAATTCTAAGGCCTTTAATCTTCATTGTAAAGTAGCTATTTTGGCTTCTATAACTAGGGTTGTTAGGACTTGATGTATACCACCTCTTCCTAGAATAGGTTTCCTAGTTGCTTTCTACCGTAGACTCTTTTCTACTAGATCTTCTAAAAATTATCAGGCCTCATTAGGTTCCTTGAGCTTGAATTGGCCCTAGCACATTGATTCTAGCATAATCCTAGAACTTGAGTCTAGACCTTCATAAATAATTTGGCGTAACCTCTATGTTTTTATTCCATGGTGTGGGCATTGACTAAAGAGTTTCTTAAATTAGTCTAAGTACTTCCAGAAAGACTCTCCACCTAATTGATAAAATTGATTAATTTTATTTCTTAACTTGGTCATTTTGTGATGTTGGAAGAACTTCCTCAAAAATACTTTTATAAAGCTATCCCATGTTGTGATCAAGTGGTTGGGTAGACCATATAGCCATTTTTTTATATTTTTCTTGAGGGCAAAATTAATCAGCCTAAGTTTAATAGCATCTTCTAAGAGTTGGTGTATCCTCATAGTATCACATACTTCCTCAAATTCTCTAATAAAAATATATGCATCCTCAATCCCTATGAAATTAGGAAGCATGTTGATGATTTGAGATTTAATTTCAAAATTGGTTGCATTGGTCTGAGGTAATTAGATACAAGATGGTTGAGCTAACTCAGTTGGATAGTAGAAGTCTTTTAGGGTTTGAGGTTCTTGATCTATCTCACTCATTATGGACTCAAAAATTTCTTAGATTAGGATAGGATTTGGATCTATTTTTACTAATCGACCAGATTTTCTTTTCCAAATTATTGTTTTGTAATAATTTTTTTTAATTATATATATTAAGTTTTTAGAGAGATGAGAGAAAAGAAAGAAGAGGGTTTTGAAGGTGAGTCCTAAGGAGTCCTAAATCTAGAGATGAAAGAGAGAAGAGTACTTTAATTAGGTTTGAATTTAATGTTAATTATAATCAAGTTAAGCAAACATGGACTCTCTATCCTAGGGTTAACCTAGATCTAGATAGCTCCTAACTATTCCAAGATCATCTTTGAGCACTCCAAGCTCAAAATTGGCTAACTGATTTGGTCAGATAAGTATAAGATATTGAAGATTTCCTACTTGTTGCATTTCTTAGACACCAACTGGGTTGACCAGGCCAGACAATGAAATCAATTAAAAATCATAATCTTTGAACCACTTGCCTTAGACACCGAGTAATTAACCAATTCAAATCAGGTACAACTCTAGGGCTTTCTTGTCCTAATGGGCTTGAATATCCTTGTGCCAATGTTTAATTGGTTTTAAGTTAAGATCTAGGTCAATGCAATATGACGGGTGGTGATTTGTAGGCTAAGAAAGGATGATCAAATCCCTATCTTATTTTATTTAATGGGTTATTCTTTTAAAGTATATTATGGATATGCAATGTAAATGAAATAGGATGTCCAAGCATGTTAAAAATTAATTTTATTTTATATGTTTGATTATACTAAATTAATTAAGTATTATGAGATGCCGACGATTTTTTAAGGGTGCATGGTTTTATCCTTTTATAGATATGTTTTAGATTTTTTATTCATTTGGTTTTGCAAAAGAAAGAAAATTTGGGTGATTAAGTCTTAAAAAGCAATAAATTGGTCTAAACCATAGAAAGGATAAATCAATTATGAAAGACAATAATAACTAGATAAAATTAAAGAGCAATAAAAAAATTATTTTCTTTATTTTTAAATTATTTAATTAATTTTTAATTAATTAGAGCAACCATGCTACAATCTCTGACAATGGTGCTAAAAATTTGCTGCTCGTTGTTATAGCACCAAATAAAAATTAAATCTAATTTTAATATTTAGAATAGTGATGAGTTGGGTATCGATTTTCTCAAGAATTGAAGGCTAAGTCATATTTAATTTAATTAAAAATAAAATTTTAAATTTAGTTTTAGATTAAAAATTTAAATAATTAGATTAAAAAGTGTTAATTAAAATAAAAAAGTAAATACCTAATTAATTAGAGTTTTAGAATTTATTAAAGGTATTCTAAAATTTTTAATTCATCTTTAGTAGGGTTATGATAATTCTTTTTAATACAAAAATTTGTTATTTTTAAGGATTTAGTTATGGTTATAATTTATTTTCTTAGAGCATGAATTATATCTCTTGATAATGATCCATTTCTATGAAATCATAAATTATTCAATACTTTAATTCTTAAAATTTAAGAACATGACTTTTAATGATTTTTTTTAAAAATAAATTATTAAATTAAGTATGGACTGTATCTACTGGTCACAATCTATTTCAATAAATATAATTTATTTAGATCTTTAAATAAGAATAAACATGTCAAAAAGTCTAGATCTCATGCACAAAAAGGATAAATTTCATTAAAAACTAGGTAGAAGTACATGTTTGCATAAAAAGCAATAACAAAAATTTAAGAAAAGAAAAGTACAATCCATGATCGAAGACTTCATTTAATCTTCTAGAATTTAGCTACTTAGCCGTGCATGGTTGACAATCTACTCGATCCCGACATCGTAAAAGCTCCTTAGTTGAAGGATGGAAGAAGAAGAAAAGAGGAAGAAAGAGGGAGGAGAAGAGAGAGAAAGAGAGGGAGGAGGCTCTATTTCCTGGGAGAGGAGAAGGATTTGCTGCAGAGGATCTCTCTCAGGGCTTAGGGCATAGGGAGGTTTAAATAGAGGAAAAATAGGGTGTTTTGTGTCCTTTCCAAGGTCCTATTTCATGTTTGGTTCAAGTTCATCATGCTTGGTGCTTTTTGGCCATCAGATTATGATCAGGCACTTCAAAAATCATCAAAACCTCTGTTCAGCTTTGAGATCAATACCTGGATCAAATTTGGTCCATCGGATGCCCGATTGGGTGAATTTGGGCTGCTGGATTGCGTAGAAGAAATGCTAGAAATCTTGATCAAACTGGGAATTAATCCCCACCATCAGATCCTGACTGGCATCGCTGAGAGCCACATGATCGTGCAAATCCACTCTCACCTACCTATAAATTGTGTGAAGATCGGGTGTAATGAAGATCGTGCCCAATCAGCAGCCACCTTGCTGGATAAAATGATGAAGATGCCCCTATGAGCCATGTGATATTTCTTGTGGACCCTTTAAGGGTCCATGCCGACCATGCTATACACTGTCCACCATAGACCGCATGGAAAGAGGACATCACCCTGACGTCTGCTGAACGAGAGAGCTGGGCCATGGGCTAGCTTTGTGCATGGGCTCTAGTATGCGACATTGTTGATGGGTTGGTTCATGCAGCAATCAGGCCGAGTTTGCTGGATCGGTTCAGTCGGCCAGTTTTTTTTTCAAATCTTCCGACCTTCATATCTGTTTTATTTTAGCTTCGATTTTCATCAAATTTATTTTATTTGAATTAGAAAATTGAGCTCCTCGCATTAGTTAGCTTATTTTCTATAAAATATTAATAAAAGTATTAATTTATTTTAATAAATATTAATTAATATATAATTTAAATGCTTGTATTCATAAATTTATGAATATTATCAATACCTGATGTCTGGATAGGTCGAATGTATGTAAAACAATATTCAAGAACTCTAGCCTATGGTTACCATATACTTCATTTCTTTAATCCTTAATGCTTAGGATGACTTCAGAGTTAACTATCAAATCAATTCATCCATATTGTATCTCAACCTTATAAATCTCATAACTCTTCACAAGGATTATCCAGACCTAGATTTTGCTCAATTGAAACACAGTAAGTCATTCTCTCCAATTTCTTTAGAGTGGTCAATACCACCATAATTCACACACTGACTTTGTAAGTACTTGATTGCATTCAAAAATCTTCCATCACTATATTAGAAATACAGGTAGTCTGATATCAAAGTATAGTGAGTTACTTGTAAGCTACCATGGTGATCTCAGATCGAAGGAACATTTATATCTATAGCCTTTGCATGCTATGCTTGATAGTAGAGTGCTTCACAGATTGGTCATGTTCAGTGCAGATATACTCCTACATTTTATTTGCATGTTACACTAGTGTTCCACACTCCTTGGTTACGAGAACAACCAATGCATGTGGCACACAATAACCTATACTCGATAAGTTATCTATTGAAAACCATGGCACCGATCTGATACCATGTTGCTGAAACCAAAGATCTTTAGTATGGACCATAAGAGACTTTTGACATTCTCTATGGACAGCAAACTACCGATCCACCACCTAGATTTATGATGGGGCACCTTCCTCTTAGGGCTTGAAAGAGGCGCCCCCCCTTACTAGTGCTTCTTCAAGAACCCTAGGACAATAACGCTAGAGAGAAGAGAGAAGAGAGATTGAGGAAGGAAATATCTACATTCCAATCCACTTTGAAATCCTAATACAGTCTATGTATTTATACAAAGCCATTAGGCTCGACCAAAAACTCTCTTAGCTAATCCAAAACATGAAAGCACTTACTGAACCCATGTACACTCAAGTCTCCTATGCTTTCATCCCACTAATCTAAATCTAATCCATACATGAGTTAGTCCTCTTATGACCTCTCAAACTAGGCGTTAAGATCCTATAAACTAAACCCAATCCAAGACCACACAGAAAACCCCATCCAGTTCTATTCACCATTACTGATCCGACTCGGTCAGAAGTCGAGCTGGCTCGACTGCATCTTACCTGAACACTATTTTTTGTCTGTTTGAGAGATGATAAACACCATAAATTCATCAATAATAATATTAATTTATTAATTAATTTATATCAATTTTTAAGAATTAATGATCAATTTGTATATAATTTTTAAGAAATTAATATTTTTATTAATTAAAAATTAATTAAAAAATAATAAAAATTAAAAAAAAGAATTTTATAATCAATGGAAAGAGCTTATTATTTTGAACATAACGAAATAAATTTCACACACAATGAAGCTAAAACAAAGAAGATATGAATTTCTAAAGAAATAAAATAAATAAAAAATTAAATAAAAATAACATATGGCTCAGTCGGCTCCAGCCACCATGCCATATCAGTCGGTGCGTCCTAACATGCCAAGCCAAGCCGACAAGCCAATATGCCAAGCCAGCCATGCAAGCTGACTCAGCCACGAAAGTCGTTAGCCGGTCCACGATCCAGGCATAGACCGTCAGCTCAGCAGAAACTAATGAATCAAGATGCGATACGTGGTGGACCTAGACCCTTAAAGAGTTCATAGAAAATCTATCGTGGCTCACAAAATATTTTGGTCTTTTCACTCGGCAATAGGAGCACTGATTGGCTATGATGTGTGGTGCGGCAGGTCCACGCAGTCCATGGGAATAGTAATTGTGCAATCAGACGGCTATGGTAGCTTGCGATCAAGATCAAATGACTATGGATATTTTCGAATTTGATTCAGCCTCAGACTTCATGCGGATTGCCATCCAATGGCAGCGCATGATCCAGGGAATGATCCAATGGTCTAGAACACTCTCGATGATGATCAGGACTCCCAACATGCGATCAGCGGCAAGATATCCTCCATTAACATGCGATCAACGGCCAGAATTTAATCCGATCTGATCTGGTCCAACATGCATCCAATTTTGATAATTTTTTATCCGTTGGATTCCTATTGAATGGCTAGATTTCACCAAACTTACTAGATTCATATCAAAGCTATTTTAATCCAAATTTTACTCAGATTTCTTTATATTTTGATGATTAAAAAGGCTCTTAGTCCCACATTGCCTTAAGAAAAAAATCTCTAACACTTCTAGCTCTATAAAAAGAACCCCAGGCCTCCAGAAATCAATAGATCTGGTGAGAGAAAAGCCAAGGTACAGGATGAAAGCCAAGCTCAAGGTTAAATATTGCTTCAAAGCTATAGTGCTGAGAAGAACAGCCAGTATTCTATGCCATCTCTACGCCTACGCTGATCTGTGACCTCCTTCTAGTTTTCTTCTCTCTTTCTTTAATTTCTTATATTTAAATTCTACATTTGTGTTTTATTCCTTTTCTTTAATTTCTTGTATTTAAGTTCTGCATTTGAGTTTTAATTTTAATAAAGAAAGCTTTATTACTCTTTTCAATTTTAGCTCTTTAAATTAATTATTCTTTATTGCTCTTTAATTTTATTGCAAGTAGCCACTAAGATCTAAATAATGGATCTTAGTACCAAATTTATTTTTACATAATTTAAATTATATTTTTATTTATAAATCTATTTTCTAAATTTAATTTTCAAAATCTCTTTTTTTTTTTCTTTTAAATAAAATAAAAAATAAAAAAATTAAAGATTTTAGAATTAAATCATTACCTCTCGATGGATTCAACCCAACTCACCACTCTCTTTATAATTTTTAATTAATTTAAAAAGAAAAAAATTAGATTTAAACGGATAAACATGGTATCTTAACAACAACATCGTGATCTTATCAAGTTTCTGGCGCCATTGCTGTGGAGGCATAAAAATTAAATTTTTCTTATTTCTTTGATTTTTTTATTGCCTACTAATTACTTTTCTTATTTATTTTGTAGAAAAAAATAAAAAAGAAGAAAAGAATAAAGAAGATTAGGGCACGAACAAAACTCTCAATCCTATTTGGTGAGATCATTCCTAAACCCTAAATCTCTTTCCTTATTTTTAATATTTATTTTATTTTTAAATTAACTAAAAATTACCTACTTAAACCTAATTAAAAATCTAATCACAAGATTAGAAATCCTAATTATAGTTTTATTTTTATTTTTATTTTTTTGAGAATTGCTGGAGGCAAGATAAGCCTTTTAGAATTCAATTAGTTGCATGCATCTAGTTTAAATTGCATAGAACTCTTTGATTGAAAATTTTTTTTTGCATATTCATATTAAACCAAATTAAGGGCACAACCCATTAAACAAGATAAGGTAGAGATTTGATCATCCTTCCTTGGCCCACAAACAACCAACCAGCATCCTGCATTAACCCAAACCTTAACTCTTAAAATCAATTAGACATCAACCCTTAAGGATATTCGAGCTCAATAGGATAAGAAACCCTAAGAGTTGAACCAAGTTAGGGTTAATCAATTTGACTGGTGTCTAGAAAAGTGGTTCAGGGATGACTAGGGCCCAAAGGAAGATGGTTACTTAATTGGTTCCATTCGCTTACCTGGCCAAGCACAATTGGTGTCTAAGGCAAGCAATGCAGGGACTTCCACCAACCTTACACTTACCTGGCTAGTTGATTGGCTGAATCCTCTACTTGGAGGGCTCGAAGGTGATCTTGGTAGTTAGGAGCTATCTAGATCCTAAGGACAACCCTTAGTCAGGATTGATTGCCTAACTTGTTTGCTAAATAACATCAAACATAAACCACAAATTAACTCTTCTCTCTATCATCTCTAGATTTAAGACTCCTTAGGATCTTTTTTAGAACCCTCTTCTTTCTTTCTCTCCTCTTTTCTTAAAAATAATAATAATAATAATAATAAAAAATAATAATATATATATCTTGAACCATATATCAAGTTGCACTAGTACATGCACGGTAGAAGATCACTTTTACCTAACCTAGTTAAACCAAATCCTGAAATTGAAAGACTAATTCATATAAGACCAGATAATCAAATGGCTGAAAATCATGAAGAACCACCTAGGCAGATGAAGGAATACTTTATTCCTTCCACCTACAACCCATCGACTTGCATCCACTTACCTGATATCCCTGCTAGCCACTATGAGATCAAGTCGACCACAATCCAGATGCTCCCATCTTTTTATGGGAACACCAATGAAGACCCTTACAAACATCTGGATGAATTCTTAGAAATCTGCTCTACGGTAAAAATTCAGAATTTTTCTGATGATGCCCTTAGACTGACCTTGTTCCCTTTCTCATTAAAAGATAAAGCCAAGTACTGGCTTGGCACATTAGGAAGAACAATTCAAACATGGGCAGAGATGCAACATGAATTCCTTAAGAAATTTTATCCCATAGGACGAACCAATACTATGAGGCGAGCCATCACAGGATTTGCTCAGCTTCCAGGGGAACAAATTCATGAATCATGGGAAAGACTTAAGGAACTTCTTAGAAAATGCCCACACCATGGTCTATCTAAGTGGCAAATTGTACAAGCTTTCTATGAAGGTTTAGGAGATCAATATAAGCAGATGGTTGATGCATCCTGTGGAGGTGCATTCATGAGCAAAAGTGAGGATGAAGCTTATACCTTGTTTGAAACCTTAAGTGAAAACTCTATTAACCATGCTTCATTATCCTCTTATGAAAGATCAATTTCTCAACAAAAATGGGCAGGAATTTATGAGATCAAAACTCCAGAACTTAATTCTAAGACAGACTTGAACATAATAGCACAAAAATTAGATAAAGTCGATCTTATTGCCCAGAAATTAGATCAATTCCTAAATCTAGGTCAACAATCTCCTGCACAATACACACCAGCTTCTAATTATCAGGAGATTTGCTCTATTTGTGCTAGTCCAACACATCATGTAAGCGAATGTCCCACGGCTGCACAATTACCACCTCTTATCCAAGAACAAGTCCAAGCTGCTCAAGGTTACTCCAAACCACTTAATGACCCATATTCAAATTCATATAATCCTGGTTGGAGAAACCATCCTAATTTCTCTTGAAAACCACAACAAACTCAGGCTCAGACCCAAATCCCACCAGTTCAAAATTATCAAAATAGGCCCCAGTACCAGAACTATGCCTATAATAAGGGACAACCTAGTCAGTCTTCTCAACCACTGCATTATAATCAGCCCTCATACCCACCTCCTCATCAACAGACCAATCTAGCCGATGATAAATTCAATCAACTTCAACAATTGATTCTAAGCCAACAACAATCAATTCTGACCCAACAGCAATCAATTGCTAGGCTAGAAGCTCAAATAGGATAATTAGCTGAGTCTAGCATGAGGAGAGAACCAGGTCAATTACCAAGCCAACCAATTGCAAATCCTAAAAATAATCCATCCAATGTCTATCAACCACCTGGATTTACTCATCCATCTAACATTCCACCTAAGAATCCCCAATTAGAAAATGCTAAAGCAATATCTGAACTTAGAAGTGGTAGGATTCTTAAGGACCCATACCAAGACCAGGTGATAGAGGCTAATACTGATGTTAGCCAAAATTTGAAGAAGAGGTTAGTACTAAAACTAATCATATAGAAGAACCTGAGCTTAGAATTGGTACTGATAAAATAGATAAAGAAAAGAAGAGAACAGATGATTTACCTGAGACCTATAAACCCAAAGCCCCATTCCCTTCGGCCTTAGAAGCAGGCTCTTCTCGTAAAAAGCAAGAAGCACGCAACAAGGAGCTAATGGAACTATTTAAACAAGTTCATATTAATTTACCCCTCCTCGATGCAATTCAGCATGTCCCAGCCTATGCTAAATTTCTTAAAGAACTCTGCACCCAAAAGCGTGAGCCACGAACCACCAAAAGAGTTATGCTATCTGAGGATGTAAGTGCGGTCCTGTTAAATCCAATACCTCAAAAGATGAAAGATCCTGGTGCACCCTTAATTTCATGTGTTATAGGAGGTATAACCTTTAACCGAGCATTACTAGACTTAGGAGCTAGTGTGAACCTACTTCCAACCTCGGTTTATGAAAAATTTGGGATTGGAGAATTAAAACCCACATCAGTTATTTTGCAATTAGCTGATAGATCTATAAAAACACCGCATGGTTTGATTGAGGATGTTCTAGTTAGAGTAGACAAATGTTATTTTCCAGTAGACTTTCTCATACTTGACATGGAACCATCCCAAGAGCTGAACCAGAAATCCCATAATTTTAGGACGTCCATTCTTAGCGAACTGCCAATGCCAATATCAACTGTAAGATAGGAGCTATGGACATTTCTTTTGGAAATCAAAAAGTAAGAATTAATATTTTTAATACCCCAAAGTACACTCAAGAGGAGGAAGACTGCTTTGTAATCAATCAGGTAGATGAAATAGTTGAATCTAATTCCTCCTTAGATTTACTGCAAGATGATGAACCCACTGAAGAAACTCAAACCCAGGAAGTAAATGCCCTGCTTAATTCACCTCAACCATCACATTCATTACCTTGGTCAGTGAAAGTTGAGCCCTTACCCGAGCGAAAAATTGAACCATTACGTCCTTCAATTCAGGCCCCACCACAACTTGAACTAAAACCTTTACCTGAATCACTTAAGTATGTATTTTTAGGATCAAAGAAAATCCTACCGATAATAATTGCTTCCAACTTAACTACTGAACAGGAAAACCAATTGGTAAATATTCTAAAAACATATAAGGAGGCCATAGGTTGGACCGTCGCTGATTTAAAAGGAATTAGTCCATCAATATGCATGCACCATATCTATATAGAAGATAATGCCAAACCAACTCGAGAGATGCAAAGATGGCTTAACCCTAACATGCAAGAAGTAGTCAAGAAAGAGGTAATTAAATGGTTAGATGCTGGAATTATTTATCCTATCTCTGACAGCCACTGGGTGAGTCCCACACAAGTTGTTCCAAAGAAATCTAGACTCATGGTTGTCCGCACTGAACATGGAAAACTTAGTACCAACATGACTTTTCCACTGGGTGGCATGTCTGTATAGATTATAGAAAACTCAATACAACCACCCAAAAAGATCACTTTTTCTTACCCTTTATCGATCAAATCCTAGAAAGACTAGCAGGCCAACAATATTTTTGCTTTTTAGATGGATACTCAGGATACAATCAGGTAGCAATCTATCCAAGGAGATCAGGAAAAGACCACCTTTACATGTCCCTATGGAACCTTTGCTTTCCATAGAATGCCATTCGGATTATGTAATGCACCTGCGACTTTTCAAAGGTGCATGATGTCAATATTTTCAGACATGATAGGAGATTTCTTAGAAATATTCATGGATGACTTTTCAGTCTTTGGAGAATCTTTTGAGAGTTGCCTCAACAATTTGAAAAAAATATTAAAATGATGTATTGAGGCTAATCTAGTGTTAAGCTGGGAAAAGAGCCACTTCATGGTTCAAGAGGGGATCATTTTAGGACATATAGTATCTAAGAAAGGGATTGAGGTAGATAAAGCTAAAGTTGAACTAATTTCTAAACTTCCTCCTCCCACTTCTGTCAAACAAATTCGATCTTTTCTTGGCCATGTAGGATTCTATCATCGCTTCATCAAAGACTTCTCTAAAATTTCTCGTCCTTTGTGTAATCTGCTCGCTAAGGATGTTTCTTTTAACTTTGATGAAAATTATCTTAAAGCTTATGAAATCTTAAGAGAAGCTGTGACCAAAGCTCCAATCATACAACCTCCTAACTGGTCACTACCTTTTGAAATTATGTGCGATGCCTCAGACTTTGCCATAGGAGCTGTCCTAGGCCAAAGGGTAAACAAATATCCTGTAGTGATCTATTATGCCAGTAGAACTCTGAATGAAGCACAAATGAATTATACCACCACTGAAAAAGAGTTGCTAGCCATTGTGTTTGCCCTAGAAAAGTTTAGATCATATCTATTAGGATCAAAAATCATAATTTACTCGGATCATTCAGTCTTGAGATATCTACTCTCAAAGAAAGATGCTAAACCATGATTAATTAGATGGATCATACTACTACAAGAATTTGATATTGAAATTTGAGATAAGAAGGGATCTAAAAATGTTGTAGTAGACTATCTGTCTAGGATCCTAGTTAAAGATAGTGAACCTATATCAATCAGAGAATCTTTTTCAGATGAACAATTGTTAATAGTTTCACATACAAAGGCCCCTTGGTTTGTAGATATTCTCAATTACTTAGTCATAGGACAAATTCCTAATGGCTGATCTAAGAATGAGAAGGATCGATTCTTTGCTCAAATTAAATATTATTTTTAGAAAGATCCTGAGCTTTTTAGAATTTATGCTGATCAAATCATTCATAGATGTGTTCCTGAATCTGAACATTTATCTTACAATTCTGTCATACCCTTGCTTGCGGAGGACATTTTTCTGGATGAAAAACTACAGCCAAAGTATTACAGAGTGATTTTTATTAGCCAACATTATTTAAGGATGCCCATACTTTTATTTAGGAGTGTCTTAAGTGTCAAGCCTTAGGAAATATTTCAAAGAAAGACATGATGCCTTTAAACCCCATCTTAGTAGTAAAAATTTTTGATGTATGGGGAATTGATTTTATGGGATCTTTTCCACCTTCCAATGGATTTGAATATATTTTGGTAGTTGTCGATTATGTTTTTAAATGGATTGAAGCAATAGCAACACAAACCAATGATCATAAAGTAGTCTTAAAATTTATTCAGAAGAATATCTTTTCTAGGTTCAGATTTTCACGTGCTATCATTAGCGACGGAGGTATCCATTTTACAAACCATCAATTTCAAACTTTATTACAAAAATATGGGGTGACACATAAAATAGCTACACCATACCATCTGCAAACAAGTGGCCAAGAAGAAGTATCTAATAGAAAAATTAAAAATATCTTACAAAATACTATTAGGCTTGATCGAAAAGATTGGTCAGATCAATTAGATGATGCATTATGGGCCTATAGGATAGCTTATAAAACCTCTATTGGAATGTCTCCCTATAGATTAATCTATGGAAAAGCATGTCACCTTCCGATAGAACTTGAACATAAAGCACATTGGGCAATAAAATAATTGAATTTTAATCAAGATGGTTCCAATCGAATGTTATAATTGAGTGAATTAGATGAATTATGGCAAGAAGCTTATGAAAATTCAAAAATCTATAAAGAGAAAATGAAAGTCTTCCACGATAAACACATTTCAAGAAAAATCATGAACCAAATTAACAAGTCTAGTTATTTAACTCAAGGCTTCGATTATTTCCTGAAAAATTAAAATCTAGATGGGATGGACCTTACATAGTTAATCACGTATTCCCACATGGTGCAATCAAACTCTATGATCCTAGGACTAAAAATTTCTTTAAGGTAAATGGCAACAGGCTTAAACCATATATCGAAGGAATATCATTAAATCAAAATATTGACCAAGTACAATTAATAGAACCACAATGAACTAAACTGCATTTTGTCTAGTTGAAGATAATAAACTTAATGCTCGTTGGGAGGCAACCCAATACTTCTTAAATTTAATTTATTCTTTTTAGTTTCTTTTCTTTTTAGGCCAAGCTGGAGAAGGACCCAAAAACTTGAGAAGGATCATAAGCTTCAAGACCCATGCTAAATAAATAAACATAATTTACATCCTTTTATTTATTTTCTCTCTCCATTGAGGACAATGTCAATTCAGTTAGAGGATAAAAATATATATATATATATATATAAATAATAAAAATAAAAAAAAATAAAAATAATAATAATGAATAAATATATATAATAGTAATAATCAAGCTTTAAAACTATTTTAAAAATTTTTGGATAAACTATATTTTAGGAAAGAGAATTTTAAGCAAAATAAACTAGAAAAAGTAATAAAGTTAGAACGTATTAACTAATAATGGTAGCAAGTTAAGAAGCAGATTACTTGGTCAGACCATTAGCAGCCTACTTTGGTCATTTAAAGGCTAACAGTACTTCTAATTGCACATGCACACTAATGAAGCACAGTAGGTGTTGATTATAAGGCTAATTAAAGATTCAATTATCACTAAAAATTAGTGGTTTATATATACCTCAACTAAAGAAATTTGAATTTAAGGAAAGAGCTACCTGCTTAAATAAAAAGTGCAAAACATAGACTATATGTGGATTGTCCTAAACTAGAACTCTGCACCTAAGTTAAGTGTAGAAGTTCACATCAAACGATGAAGGGAAGGCCAGGATGCTCAACATAATTTTTTTTATAAAAAAAAAAAGAGCAGTGTGAAAGCTACCTTAATTCATGCACTTAACTTGGGAGTATATAGAAAACTAACCAAAATAGGTGATAAAAGAAGATTCGTTTGTCCTTTAAATCAACATCCAAATGCTAAGTTAGTATTCATAAAACCAAGTGCTGAAAATCTTTAGATGAACTCTAAAAAAATTTATCTAATTAATCTACCATGAAATTTACTTTTGAAACTCAATACTTAGTCAGTGATACTGTCTAAACTTTTGATCTTAAATCTTAGATCTATTCTTATGAAGGAGGATCTCAATGAAATATAGTAATTGATCAAAATTAAATTCCTTCTTTACTCGAGGACTTGCAAAGCTTAAGTTGGGAGGTATGATAAGCATCATAAATTTATCAATAAAAGTATTAATTTATTAATTAATTTATATTAATTTTTAAAAATTAATGATTAATTTATATATAATTTTTGAAAAATTAATATTTTTATTAATTAAAAATTAATTAAAAAATAATAAAATAAAATTTTATAATCAATGGAAAGAGATTATTTTTTTGATCATAATAAAATAAATTTCATGCAAAATGAAGCTAAAATGAAGAAGATATGAATTTCTAAAGAAATAAAATAAATAAAAAATTAAATGAAAATAACATACAGATCAGCCAACTCAAGCCACCGCGCCATATTAGTTGGTGCATCCAAATGCACCGAGCCAAGCCGATAAGCCAGCACGTCAAGCTAGCCACACAAGCTGACTCAACTATGGAAGCCATCAGCTAGTCCTTGATCCAGGCATGGACCGCCAGTTCAATAGAAACCGATGAATCAAGATGTGACATATGGTGGACCTAGACCCTTAAAGGGTTCACAAAAAATCTATCGTGGCTCATAGGGCATTTTTATCTTTTCACTCGATGATAGGAGTGCTGATTGGCTATAGTGTGTGGTGCAGCCAGTCCACGCGATCCATGAGAATAGTAATTGCATGATCGGATGGCTGTGGTAGCTTGCGATCAAGATTAAATGGCTGTGGTTATTTTTGAATTTGATTCAACTTCAGACTTCATGCAGATCACCATCCAATGGCAGTGCATGATCCAGGGAATGATCCAACGATCCAGAACACTCCTGACGGGGATCAAGACTCCCAACGCACGATCAGCGGCTAGATTTCCTCCATCAATGCATGATCAATGACCAAAATTTAATCCAATCTAATCTGGGTCAATATGCATCCAATTTTGATGATTAAAAAGGCTCTTAGTCCCACATTGCCTCCAGAAAAAAATCTCCAGCACTCCTAGCTCTATAAAAAGGACCCTAGGCCTTCAGAAATTAATAGATCTGGTGAGAGGAAAGCCAAGGTACAGGGTGGAAGCCAAGCTCAGGGTTAAAGATTGCTTCAAAGCTACAGCGCTGAGAAGAAGATCCAGTTTTCTACGCCATCTCTTTGCCTACGCTACAATCTCCTTCTAGTTTTCTTTTCTCTTTCTTTAATTTCTTATATTTAAATTTTGCATTTGAGTTTTATTTCTTTTCTTTAATTTCTTATATTTAAATTATGTATCTGAGTTTTAATTTTAATAAAGAATGTTTTATTGCTCCTTTCAATTCTAGCTTTTTAAATTAATTATTTTTTGTTACTTTTTAGTTTTGTTGTAAGTAGCCGCTAAGATCTAAATAGTGGATCTTAGTACCAAATTTATTTTTGCATAATTTAAATTCTACTTTTATTTATAAATTTTTTTTTTGACTTTAATTTTTGAAAACCCTTCTTTTTTTTCTTTTAAAAAAATAAAAAAAAAAAAAATTAAAGATTTTATAATTAAATCATTGCCTCTCTATGGATTCGATCTGACTCACTACTCTCTTCATAATTTTTTATTAATTTAAAAAATAAAAAGTTAAATTTAAACTGATAAACACGATGTCTTAACGATAATATCATGATCTTATCAAGAGGGCTGGCTCGACTATTATTTGTGCTAGCTCGATCTCAGCCCGAGCTATAACATTTTGAACCTGCAAAATAATAGATTAAAAGATTTGTGTTTAGGTATGTATGGCATTGTAGTCTATTTATGGTATATTTGATCTTTTTGAGCATAAATTTTGACTATCTATCATTTCAAGTCCTGAAATTTTTTTAAATCTAAGAGCTAGCATCTGTATGGGAAGCTATATAAAATTTAGCTTTTTTTTAGACCAAAATTGGCGGTAATTGATGCTTAAGTGTTGATGAGTCATAAGATGAATTTTAGTGAATTTTGAACCCTTTAACCTTTTCGTTTTGAAGATGGAAAGTTTTAAAAGTTCAAATTTCGAAAAATTTGAGCTAGAACCTAAGTTTTGATATCTGATTCTTAAGAATTTTAATTTTTTTGATATTTTTATTGAATCCAAATAGGAGCTTATTTTTTATTTATATTTATATTTTAAAATTAATGAAGAGTAAAATTAAATAAAAACATTAAGCAGAAAGTTTTGTGGTGGCATAAGGAGGCATCGACACTTGCCTACAAGGTGTCGACACTTTTGTGTGAGGGTCGACCTATGGAAATACTTGAGGAATGACCTGTTTCATGAAAGAGTTGATCTAGGGGCTGACCTATGTTCGGATGTCAACCCTTTTTCTCCATGGTATCGATCCTATTCGCAAAAATTTCTAGGAGCAGGTTTTAATCGAGAAGGTTTTGAGTTATAATTTTAAAATAATTTTTTAGAAAATGACTGAGAAACTTGAGGGCATTAACTAATAGCTGGAAATTCATCTAAATAACACTTGCTAGGCAGGAAATTAGATGGATTTTTGTTGGGATGACACATAGTAAGGTTCTTCCTAGTTTATTCTTTTTCCAAAAATAAAAGCAATCAGTTCTTGTTATGGTTGTTCCAAGTTCTAAAGTTAAGCAAAGAAGAAAGAGAAGGAAAGAGAGCTAGAGAAGGAAGGTTCTTTAATGAGAAATCAAGTGAAATTCCATTGGAAAAGAAATGAGTTTATTGTAAACTGATTGAAGGAAAGAAAGATTGTTGTTGTTAGAAAAAGAGAGAAGCTGGTTTTGTAGCAGCAGAATTAAGCCAGTTGATGTAAGAATTTCAGTCTCCAAGCTAGATTTAAATTAAAACTTCAATCTTTATTACTAGATGAGGGAGCTTAGTAAATCAAAATCTATGATTAGCAGCTTGAATTATAAATCTATTTTGATTATTTCAGCAAATATACTAAAATTATGATAACTAGATTTTGGAATAGATGATGGAATAAACATGAGTTGATTTATCAAAAATCCTTGGGTTAGTACTAAGAATTACCTAACCCTAGAAAGAAAAAAATAGATTGATTTAATTGTTGATCTATGTTAAAAAGTCTAATTAACCTTAAGCAAGGTAACCAGCATGAAATAAAAATGAAAGCTAAAATGGTTTAAGAAGTCAAACTACAAACAAAACATGCTTAATTCTAGATGTGAATGGTGTGCAACTATGTTAGTCAACGTATATCAAATCGATAGGAAAGGAAAAGGGAATTCAAAGAGTGCTTTGGGCTAAGCAAGAAAGCAAAATATTTCAATTACCAATTAAGGTGAGTACATTTCCATCTATAAATGGTGTTTTCAAAGTATTTTGCTATGTAAAAGGTGTATTTGGAAAGCATGGTAGTTTCTTAGTATTTCATAGTTTACATATTTGTAGACAAGCATAGATAAAAGTATGGTTTCTAAATAGTCTTTGTGTACTGCATATGCAAATAATTATGCATACAGTTTTGATAGCATGGCTTTGATAATTTTTAATTAGTTATAACGTGATATCTATCATGGTGTCATCTCCTACATAGTTTACTTTATTTCTATGCCATGGAGGCTTATTGACATGTGTGTTATCTGATGGAACTGCTAATCTAAGAGTATGTCGAGAGACTGCTTAGTTGAGAGTGTATTATGATGGTGGTATGATTACCCATATAAGAGTATATCGGTGGGACTGCTCATATGAGGATATGGTTGTGATTGTGAATATGATATTGATTATCTATTTGAGAGTGTGTCATAGGACTGCTCATACGTGAATATGATTATGATGTGATTTTTTCTATGAGAGTGTGTCATGGGACTGCACATATGTGAATATGATTATGTTGTAATTTTTCTTATGAGAGTATGTCATGGGACTACTCATATGTATATATGATTATGATGTGATTGTTTCTATGAGATTGTGTTATAGGATTGCTCATATATGGATGTGATTATGTTGTAATTTTTCTTATGAGAGTGTATCATAAGACTGCTCATATATGGATATAATTATCATATGATTTTTTCTATAAGAGTATATCATGGGACTGCTCATAGGTGGATATGATTATGATTGTGGTGTAGTTGCTTGTAAGAAATCCTACGGTGATAAATTGTTGTGATACTATCAATGGTAAGCAGAGGTATGTGTTTATTTTGAAAGAAAGTTAATATATGATTTATTTATATTAGTACATTTATATTTGAAAGCTTATTAATAACAAGTTATGCATAGTTTTATAAGTATTATAGTGATCCCATTTTTACTCATTGATAGTTGGATACAAACTCACTGAGACTTTCCCAAGTCTCACCCCTCACTCTTTTCATTTGTAGTTTTGAGAATAGCTGGGTTTAGAGATATGTTCTAGCTTGTGTATCAGTACATCTAGTGGAGAAAGTATTTTTGATAATATTAGTTTATAAAAGAGATGTATTTTGAAAAGTATTATTCAGCTGAGTTAGTTAAATCAGAAATTGTTATGTATATATGTTATACTTCGTTCTAAAAAGGCATGTATAAAGGATGATTTAATAGTTGAATGCTTGAGTCTGATTATATGAGATGTTGAGTTAAGTAATGATATTTACTTTAGCAAGATAAAAAATTGAGATTGAAATGCCTATGTTGCAGATGAAAGAATTATTTAGATTAATTGAAAATAGATTATTATTTGATGTATAGCTCAGCATAGCTATAGTTTAGAAATTGCCTTTAACTTTAGATAAGGGTGGGGTGAGGCACCATCACCCATTTTATAGTCAGGGGTGGGGGTATTACATGAGCTGGGTCGACTATGTATCTGAGCTAGCCCGACTCTTTACCAACCATTTTTCTTGGCTAATACTTCTTCTGGCTCTGGTCCTTTACTCCATCTTATGTCCCAAGTCTCTGAAGTACCTACCAAGCCCCTCAAGGTCCTCACACCTGAATCTTGAGCTCGTAGAGGGCTACATACTATCTCCACTCTAGGATAACTCCTATCCTAGCCCAAGGACCATACCTATCCTTGTCTTCCTAGAGTCAACATCCTAAATCCACTCGCGGCCTCCCAAGGCTTGGGAGTACAACTAATCCTAGTAATCTTCACTTTGGTACTCCCAAGCCTTGGCAAACACTTGGCAATGCCCTTTTGGATGATTCCACTATTGTTGTGCATCTTGATAGCCCCTTGTGCACACCTTGCCACTGCCATCCTTCTTTACTTGCTAAGCTTTCTTTGAGGCCTTTAGGATGACCGTCTCCACCACTAAAAATCTTGGCTTACTTCTCCACATTATTTTGAGAATTATAAGTACCCTTCTACTTGGCAGCTGCATCAATTATCCAAAATTTTTCTAGAGAATCTGCAGCATTCCTATACTAACACTCACCACATACCCTGACACGATCTTCTTAGAACTATGGTTGTCCTCCTATGCACATCGCTCCACTTGAAACTATGCATCTTCGATGCTGGTGCTGGGATATCTCTCCTCCCTCTACGCCCCTCCACTATGAACTTGTCTCATATCTCTCTCCACTTGTGAAGTAACCTCTACCCAGTGCTCCACCTAAAACTAAAGTCCTTCTGATGCTATAGAAGCTGACGCTATATCCGTCCTCCAAGGCCAACCATCCAATACTGCACTGTAAGGCCTGCCACTGCACCTCAAACACCATCGCTGCTTCTTTGAACTCTCGGCACTCGTCGGACCCCTCCGAAGCCATCTCAGATATACTGCATCCTACAGGCTCCTTCAAAACAAATAAGAGCTCATCCGACTCTTCTCCTTCAGTGATTGAATTAAAGAAAATTCTATCTTAGCACTTCTTCCTCTTCTGCCCCTACACCAACCATCGCTTCAGTTATGCCCAAAGGAACAATAGCTCAAATCTTATCCTGGATTCAGACCCACCTATCTCATCCTGAGGCTTTTCAGACCTCTTGGATCTTTCTGAGACCTACTTCTGATCTCCTTGAGATGCCTCCCGATACTCTCTGTTGAGATACCTCCCTCGACTGCTGCATTACCAAGCCTCTATTAGTCCCGTGCCTTCAGAAAAGCACTACTGTAGCACTCCAACTTTTTCTATCTTATCTTTGTGCAACCTCCCATAGATATCCGAGTCCTCTTTTGGTGTATACAATCCATCCTCCACCTAAATCGTGACTCTCCTTAGTGCTCCTGTAGAAGAAACCTGATCCACTACCTAGCCCTAACTTGCTGGACTTCCACCATCACTACTCCCATCTTGGATACTCTAGAATCCCGCAAACACCTATGAAACCATCGAGGATTTCCAACTCCTTTGAATCAGCTACAATGCTCCATGGATCAACCATCTCCATCACCCCTAAGGTTTCACAAATCCATGCTCTAATCGAATCGATAAATACTTCTCCAACTACTTTTCCTTCTTTCTGCAATCGAAGGATGTATAGTCACTATTACCTCTTGGCAAATCTCTCTTAAACCATTAAATAGCCCCATGCAGTCCATCTTCCTAGAGAACCCTATCACCCATCATACACCTCAGCCTTTCTAACCAAGACCAACTAGTAAATCATGCACCCAAATCTTCTATCCTGAAAAAAAAATTCTTTTTATTAATCCTTTCAACCTCCACCTTCAATCTGCTGCTCTCGGTTGGCCAAACCATAGCAATAATAAAGATAGGTCTGAGACATACCATGGAATACTTATGTAGATTTTTTATTTCACCCTGTATGACTTCTCTTTTGATTCCACGCACCATTAGGCTCTTATACCACATATTGAAACCCATGGTACTGATTTGATACCATATTGCAGAAATCTAGAATCTTTAGCACCACCATCAAGATTTGATACAAAATATTGATCCCTTGGATTAAACCTAATTCAAGACCAAATAGAAAATCCCATCCAGTTTTGTTCACCATCGCTGAGCTGACTTAATCAGAAGTCGAGCTAGCTCGACTGCATTGTTGAAAAACATGTAGGGTTTCATGCTTATATTTTAAAACATATTCAAAATCAGATGTAGTAGAAGATATAGATTAAATCATTTAACCTAATTATGATTGTGATCTAATAACTAAATTCTATATCTAGGATCTATGACATATCTTGATGCAAACATAAATCTAAAAAATAAAATAGAGCTTGGTATTGATCACATCAATACCTTAGATCTAGAATACTTCTAGAAATCCTAGATCACATCTCGATGAGAGAAGAGATCAAATCTCTTATCTTTGCACGGGTTGAGAACACCACAGCTGAAGTCTGACATTATTCTTGATGGCATGGAGCTGCATAGTGCATCCAGCCTCTATAGATACTCCATATAAGGTTGCCACTCTGATTGGAGGTTCATCAAACAAATATCCGCTTAAAGAGCTAGCTTCTCGTGGATTCCTCTTAATAGTTGATCTATAGAAATATCTTTGGATCTCTTGGATGCTCCAAGAGATGAAGATCAGAAAGAGGATTAAGGGAGAAGTTCAACTCTTAGATCTTCCTAAAATAAAAAAAGAAAAAGCTAGAAGAAAGACAACTGAGAGAAGACCTATCTTCTCTGCAGGACATCAATCATTAATATCCTAAACAGATCTTTATACCTTGACAAGAGGAGACCTTCTGCTCTAGTGTTTTTCCATCCTCCATGGCTTCCTTTCTCTCTAATTTTTCTTATGAAAAGTCACACAAAAAGACGGAGAAGAAGGGCTCTCAAAGAAATCTTAAGAGAGGACTTTCTTTTCTTCATCTCTCATTAGGACAAGATCATATCATGTCCAAAAAAAATCTCAATGCCCAACTCCTTGGAAACTAGTCTCCCATGTCTCTCTTTATTCTTAAAAGATAGAGAATAAAAGGATCTTGAAAAAACTCTAAAAGAAGACATTCTTCTTATTGGCACAAAATCTGGTTGATGCTGGAGTGAGCTGGAGTTAGAGGAGACGAGGCTGCCACTGGTGACCTACAAAACAAAGTCCTGACCAAAGCCCGGGGTGGTGGCTCTGGTAGAACCCTCCGACGGTCAAGTTAGCTCTTCTAGCCAATAGAAATGGAGTGCTTAGAAAATTAAGAAGTAGAACAATGAGAAGGGGAATGAGAGCTTAGAGAAAACATATATGAAGGATCTCTTTTATAGATGGAGCCAGTAACAAACTGATGGTGACAATCATAACCATCTGATAATAGACTGTTCAAGCCACGTAGAGTTTGTTATGGAGGATAGTGTTTGTTGTCATGACGTGCTAGTTTGTTTGGATTTAATAATTAAAGCTTGGATAGAGCAGGCATTAGTATTGAAGAGATTCGGGTTACATCAGTTCCAGAGTAGTTTGAACTTCTTTAAGGTTGTTTGCTTGTATGTTGATTTGTATTAAGCTGGTAGCTAAATTCATGTGGATGATGAGGTCCTTCTAGGTGATTGAGAGAAAGTCGACTGAAGGAAACTTTTCTAGCGACTGAAAGGAGCTTGTTCATAATAATTTTGCTTAGAGGAGATCATCTAGAAGGAGATCGGATGGAGGAACCCGACTGGAGATCATCCGAAAGGAGGATGACTGATGAAGTGCATCTGGTGAGAGCACAATTAAGAAGATCATTCAGAAGGAGATCATTCGAAAGGAATCTAGGAGAAGATCCACTGAAAGAGTTCGGAAGGAATCCGACTGTGGATGGTTTGAAAGGAGATCCACCAGAGGGGGTCCGATTGGGGCATCACTGAGGGAGTTCAAAAGACTGAAGGAGTTCAATCGGAAGGAGTTCAATCAGAAGAAGCCTATCTGGTGATCGGATGAGATCGGCCGACGAGAGCTTGGTTGGTGGCTGTAGATGACTGTTAGGGATACTTTTGCAACTCAATCATTTTCTTTGAAGCTCTATAACTTTCATGAATGCTTGAAGGTTAATAACGTGGAGACGAGGCTCTTTCGCTCACGTATCCAAAGCTCTTGGTGCAAGAATGTAGAGGTCCGCCATTCTTTGCAAATTGTAGAAATTCATCCAAGAAGGAGGAGTTCTATCGATTCGGTGTCAATCCAGTGTTGAACAATCCGAATGAATTTTGGTAAGGAGAGAGTCCAAGCAGCTTCAAGGTCGATCAGGTTGGACTGCATCATGATCGATCACTTAACTACTTCAAGTGCCACCACCACTATTCAATGTCGTTCGGGCGAGATCCATGAGGCCCCAGAGGTTCTCAAGTTATTGCATGAAGTTGGCCACAGTTGCTGTCACTGGACGAGGTCGTCCCATGACTCGAATCCTCCCCAAACTTTAGCAGGAAAGGGTCTATCCCTAACACAAGCCCTCTACTCCCGAGTTCAAATTTCAAAAGAAAAAAGTAAAGAAATGCGAGTGCCAAAGTCCTTTTCCACCTTTCGCACCCTTTGTAGAGAAAGTCTTAGCACTATCTTCGCTGACTCCAAAACTTCATTTTCACTCTGTGTTAGTTCAATGTTTGTTGACATCTCTGACTTCTTTTTTTCTCTCTTTCACTTTTTTTCTTTTGGATGGTCTTATGGACATTGGCTTTGCAATGGACCTTATTTCCCAAATAGACAACCCAAGAGATAAGGGGTGAATTGGGTTTTCAAAAATTTAAAGTAGATATGTACGGTGATAAATGATTAAATCCTAAGTGAATCAAATGTGAGAGCAAATAGAAGACACAATCAAGAATACACACAAACAAAAAAATTTTGTAGCGGTTCGGTGCTCTCTCAGCACCTACATCCACTCTCCAAGCAAATTTTTGAAAATTTTGCTATAATCCCACAAGATTATAGTTGAATAGTTTTTTCAGGCTCACTATCCAAAAATTCAGTTGGTTTTTTCCTCGAATCGTCAACCATAACCTTTACAAGGATCAAACAAACCAATATGAAGAAACGGGAGGGAGAAAAATTCTAAAACCTAAGTTTCAACCCCTGCTAAAACCAAGTATACGAAAAGAGAAAAAAAAATTTATAACTCGAAATGCCCTTTTGAATGAGCAAAAAAGTTATCCTTATAGTTTTTTGAAAGCCTTTTTGAATACATGGAGTTAATGCACTTGAGGATTCTTTAAAGCTTGAGAGAACTGATTGATTAGGGATTGGATATTCGTTCAAGAATAGAGCATGCTTTACTTTCTCTAATTTTTCTCTTCTAAATCACAAATAAGCCTTCTTCCTTTTATATCTATATCATTCCAACTCTTTTGGTGATAATTAGAGTTTAAAAAAAGTAAAATCCGATCGTTGGAGAGCAGCAACTAGCCGTTGGGACCAAAAAAATCCGATCTGAAATACCGCATCACAAGATTGTCATTGAGTCTCAAGACCTCTCGATTTATCTCGAGACTTCTTGTCAGGTTATGAGACCTCTCAGATTGATTAGGAGAGCTCCCACTTTCAGTTGCACAAGAAATCAACTTTCAAGAAAAAATGGCTCGTCTGAGATGGAGATGTCTCGATTCTGAATGAGGCATCTCTTTGGAACTATGAGACCTCTCGCTCTTAGAGCATAGAAACTAGATTTCTATCACTTGAGACCAACACATCTCGAGTTCAAATCGAGACCTCTCAAAATTTTGCCAGACAGTATTTGGGACGTGCCAGTCCACTTGAGAGCCCTCGAAAAAAATGCGAGATGTCTCCAAGACTGTTCCAAGATAATTTTGAGAAATTTTTTGCATGAATCAAGAGGATTTGATTTTTACTTGATTTCTACTTTATGTCTTCCTTATTTTGATCAAAGAGCTCTCTTTTTTCTGACATTGGAACACTTAAAATAAAATATATTAGTAATCATTTGCTTTAATATTTGGTCATCATCAAAATTACTTAGGGGGTTCAACAATCTCTTCCTTTTTTTATGGTGACAAAACATTAAACAAGTCATAAAAGGAGTGTAAGTAATATGTATATCATGAACTAATGAATACAAATTTTTGTTCTATAGCTCCCCCTTAATGTATGCGCTCATGAAATGAATAGGATTTGAATAACGTTCTTTTCATTTTGTATTTGTTCATTTCAATCATTTCATTTTCTAAAAATTTCTTTTTGTGTATGTTAGTTTGAATTGATTATATGTTTGTATCTTAGTTTGAATTAATTATACATTTGCATATTTCTCCTTAACATTTTGGTATTATTTCTCTCCCTTTTTGTTAGCATCAAAATCACAATAATGAGAGGGTCATAAAGGGCAAGAACATAAACATGATTGATTTCATTGCAAGATATAATAATACATAGATAGAGATGTATGTTCGTTTACAAAAAATGAATCTCATACCAACATACCTAAACCAAAAGTCAAAATCAAAGAGATACTAGACCTAGTCCTCATCAGAGAGGAACTCAATGATGGGTTCAGAGGAAGATTTAGGTCTAGTAGAGGATAAGTGAGGAGCAAGTCTAGGAAAAGATGATGGTCTAGAAGAAGATGATGGTTCAGAAGAGGATGGAGTCTGACTCAAAATCTACCGTAGGGTGCAAATAATGACTTCAGCCATGGTGCACTGAACAGTGATGTTCTCTTCAAGTCTTTGTGCAATTTTGGCATTCTCGGATAGGAGTAGTTCAATCTGAGTTGATGTCATATGTTGCTGCTTCTCCAAAATTTTCAGTCTTTGGGACAATCCACTAATTTATTGGTTAAGTATTTCTGTTTGATCTTCAGTAGATATTCTTTGTTCTTCAATGCTTACTAAGAGTTGATGCCTCACACTGGACAATATATCCATAAACCTTTCAGATAGTTTTCGAACCACTTCTTCTACCATCCTTTCAATTAAAAGGTCTTGATCAAAAGCTGAGCAAGGTGCTGGTGCAGGACAAGGAGGACCCTGAGGAGAGTGTGGAGACCTAGGTGTGGTGAAAGAGGGTCCAGCTATTAGATATGTGTGGCCTAGAAGCCATATTGGCTGACACTTGTATTACATTTCTAAGGAAAAAATTATAATTTTGACTATAAGTAATAAATGAATTATTTTCTATCACAATGTGTATTTGAAAGTATCTGTGATACATCTCTTGAGTTAATGATAATGATAGTTCATATTTTTAAGAGTTGAAAATTTAAGACATGAATTTTCATTATTAACTCATAAAATGCTCCCTACCATAGGATCATTATGAGAATAGTGATTCATCCAGAAGGTTGGTATACGATCACTTCTTGAGGATAGATGAGTCTTGAGTGTATGGTGTAGAGATACTGGAGCGAGAGTACAGGTACTCGTTAGAGAATGAGGGCACTAAGCGTGACAACCTCGAGCAGTCATGAGGAGGTCTACCTTCTCATCGATGACTGGTTCGAAGCTGCAGTGGTGTGTCTAGTTCTTTGACCTGAGATGCATCAACAGTTTACCTTAAGGATGTTATAGTTTGACTACACCATAACTTGATCTCCTAGCCATTCGAAACCCTTAGTTGTATGTTGGCTATAGCATGTTCATTGTAAGAATTGGATTGCACCAATAGAAAATCTATCTATCTCAGTAGATGAGGAGCAACCCTATGATGATCATGAAAATCAAGTCTATAAACCCATGGCCATGGTAGAGTGAAATAATAGAAAGAGTTTCTATTAGGATTTTCACATTGCCCTTGAATCAAATGATTAATTCATATGATTGATATTAGGGTTTGATGAGATCACCTTAACCCTAATTCGATCGAGACTCAAGATAGAAAAAACTAATCACACATGTAACTGCATCGAGAGGTTCACTTTCAGTTCTGATAGATTGCCACCATATGCTGCTAGGTGTCATTGGTTGATTTTGGGAGCAATTATCATGATTTGAATGATCGATCATTCTAGTTGTCTGAATCAGAAAAGTTTTGATCCATCGAAAGGAGTTTCAATGATGTCGATGATAGAGATCGTGACATATCTCATTACCATATGAAATTGAATCTAACTGGGTCACACAAACAAGGGTTTGGATCTGGATGTCATTAATTAAACTAATCTAATTCAATTGATTTGAATAAGATTCAATTAGGTTTAAGAAAATCATGCCAGCACATGATTGTGCCTAATGTCCTCCTTTAATAATCATTAAAGCTTGTCTCGACTGAGCCAAATGTATTTGGGCTCACTCAAAAATCTTTACAAGGTCTGACTAGAGCTCATCTAGATTAGAAAAGGATTGCCTTTATTTATGAGATAAATTTAAGACAACACCTGCCATTTTTGGTCACCTGCTAATTCCTATTTTTGAACATTGGTCAAATGTTGACCCTAGACACTTGGACATCTACCCATCTGGCATGCGCCTATAGGAGAGTACCTAGGGCTTTGTCCCCATACTAAATGTGGATAGGAAGAGGGTCATGCCTAGGGAGGCGTGCACCCCATGAGGATAAAGGAGTCCCATATAGATGGGACTCCAGGGTTGCTTTAGGGGATTAAACTCTATGGCACCAAGAACTCTTGTTTCACCCAGTCTTGAGACCACCTTAGGAGGGTTTTGAGGGTCTCTCATCTGATTGGATTAGATGATGTCATCCCATCAATCTGATTTAGATCTGATTGCTGAAAGGACCATGATTGGTCGGGATGATGTGTCACAGCATGGCGCAGTAGGATTTATATAAACCCAATTTGCGCCTAGGTTTTTAATGCTTCTGCCTTCAGCCCATGCTGCAAAGTCTCTCTCCCTCCTTCTCTATGCTACCTTCTAATCCTCTCTCTCCTCTCCACACTCAAGGGGTTTTGGGCATGAATAAGGTCAATCCAAGCAACTGAAAGGCGCTAGAAAAGGAAGAAGCCAGCACCACTGCAAGAGATAACGATAGTTCTTCAAAAAGAGTTTTGAAGACCATCAAGATCAGATCTATATCTAATTTTTAGAGAATTGATTGAGAAGGAGAAGATCTCTAGATCCTACTCGAGTGGATACCAGTAGAGGCCAGGCGCTTGCGTGGCTACATCCAGAACCTCAAGCAAACATTGGGATCATCATAGGGTAATTGGATTACCTAAAATAAAGATATAATTAAATTAAATTAAATTTTTATTTTTATTTTATTATTATTATTAAATTAATAAGATTAGATTTGAGGAGTCTCAGATCTAATTAAGATCTTAGAGAAAAATTTTTTGAAATATTCCTCCTGATCCAATCAAATCTGAATGAAACTAATCTAGAAAATAGATTTTTTTCTTCAACTGGTATCAAAGCCAGGTTCCATAATTCATTAGATCTAATTTTAATTTATTTTTAATATAATAATTATATAATTTTAGATATCATATTAGATATGATTAGATCTAAAATTAGAAAATTAAAAATTTAAATAATCTAGATCTATGATGTATGAGATGCATGACTAGACTAGGAATAGAATTATTCTATATATAGTCTAGCATAATCATATTTTTAGTTTAATTAATTATAATTTTTAGATTTATTTATTTATTATTTTTTGATATTATAAATATTATAATTAGATATATAAAATAGAAAATAAATTTATTTAATTTATTCATATGAGATATGATAGATGCATGTTTAGACTAGTTGTAGAATAGATATACAAAATTATCTAGAATAAATTTTAATTTGATATGATCAAATTTAAATTTTATTTTTTATATGTTTATGAGATAATTTAGATCTAAAAATATGCATGATATAATACATGAGATGTATGCAAAATATATTTTTAGTTAGATCAATTTTTATATATGTGATACATGATGTAGATCTAACTAGTTTTGTAGATTTATCATGTTTTTGATTAAGGCGTGCCCCTTGGCCGTCCGATCATGAGAATGAAGTGGGGTTTAAAGGGCCTCTCCTCTCATTCGATGAGGTGTTCTTATGGTATGTAGGGGTATTGCGCATTCGTCCTTAATCAGAAATAAAAAACTTATTTTCTACAAAATCTTAGATTCTGAAATCCTAGGATTTTATATACATATTTTATTTATGAATCCTAAACTTAATTAAGAATTAGGATTTTAAAATATATTAGATCTAAAATTGAGAATTTTTAAATCTAAGACATATTCATAAAATTAGGTTTGGGCTTGGGTAGCTCAATTAGGTCTAGCAGTTGATCAAACTGAATCAAGGTTGGTTAGGTAGGATCAAGAGTGCTTAAATTGACCAGCCTAATAGGATTAAGTCTGGATCAAGGTCAAGTCACATGAGTGATCGATCGTGTTAAGACCTAATTAGGCTCAGTGGTTAGAGTCTGGATTGTAGGCAAACCCGATTGATTCTAGCTCAATAATTTGGTGTCTAAGGTAAGTTTGGCAGATATGATCGACTGATTTTTAATTGGGAGCTATTTGACTCGAATGCATTCTTATCGAGTTAATGGTATATCCCTTCCACCAATCTCACTTACCTGGCCATATTTGTTGGTCCAGTCCTGATCTAAGGTGGCTAACAATCCGAGCTGACCCATGCCACTAATTAGTCATAATGGTTATGGCTATATCAATTCAAGTTTAAAGTGACCTAAATTAAATCTTCCTAAGAAAAGATTAAGTCTAAGGTCTTCCACCATTTTAGATGTGCGGGCTCTTCCCGGGGTTGATTGTTCTCAACTGATCATAGTGGTTCAGTTGCACCAAAAAGTCGCAATCATGTCTATTAGGCATTGGATGCTACGACTAGAGGATGGATTAGACTCAATATTCTAGATATGGTGAGAGATCCAATTAGGAATTCAATCTGTGCAAATGATGGATCTTACTTAACTAAGGAGTGGATCAATATTCTGAATATGATGAGATTCATGAATTAGAGACCAAGTCTGGGTGCACCATGATTAGAGAATTATTGGATAAGAGTTATTCACTCATTGGCTAACCCATCACAAATAACTGTTAGGTGAGGTGAGGAGTCAGTTGGTGGGACTACACCATCCACTAGAAATTAGTAATCATGAAGATTTTTGCATCTCTATAGTGGGAGTGTAGAGATTTGAGAAAATAATCAAAGCTAATTTATTTAAAAAATAAATTTTTAAATAAATTAGTTAAGTCTTAATTACAAAATCTAACTAAAAACTTTAACTCTCTATAGAAAAAAGAGAAATGTCTGCATCCAACCCACTAGACCGTATCTTGGACACTCATAGACTAATCGGATCCAATTATAAGGATTGTCTCTAAAACTTCAAAATTATTTTAGATTTTAAGAAGTTGACTTATGTATTGGACCAGGATCCCCCCATCTTACCAACTCATCCATTCGCTAAATAGAGAGCGTCTCTTGACAAGTAGATGGATGAAAATAATAAAATCAGATACTACATGTTAGGCTCAATGTCCGATGAGCTTCAGAGCCAACATGAAGATATCAAGACTGTTCGTCAAATATTCGCTCACCTACAAGAGTTGTTTGGTGAATAGAGTCGTGCAGCCAAATATTAGATTACTAAATGATTATTTAAGGCTAAAATGCATGATGAGCAGTCAGTCCAAGATCATTGTATGATGATGATCAAGGACTTGAAAGAGCTTGAGAAGCTCGGAGTGAAGTTAGACTAGGATCTACAGAATGATATAATTCTATAATTCTTGACTGATGCATATGGGCAGTTCATCATGAACTTCCATATGCATAAACTTGAAAATACTCTGACTGAGTATATGAATATGCTGGTTATTGCTAAGCTTTCTATGAAAGATTCTAAAGGCTCAGTACTTGCTATGGAATGGACTTTTTCCAAGAAAAAGTCTTTTAGAAAGAAGAAGTCTATAAAAAGTAGAAAGTGGAAGGTGGAAAGAAAAAAAAGACAGAGCTAAACAAGAAGGCCGTTGACAAAGAAAAGTATTTTCATTGTAATACTGACGGCCACTAGAAGCGAAACTACCCTATATATCTAGCCATCCTGAAGAATAAGAAGAAGACAGGTCCTTCTGCAGGTATGCTTGTTATTGAATCAACCTTACAATTTCTTCTGCATCCATTTGGATGCTTGACTCTAGTTCTAGTGCTCATTTGTGCACTTTCATGCAGGGTCTTGAAGATAGCAGGAGGCTGAGGGATGGTGAGATAATCCTATGCATCAAAAATGGAGCAAGGGTTGCTGCTATGGCCGTGGAAACCTACCCTCTTCGACTACCATCTGACTTAGATTTAGTACTTAAGGTTTGTTTTTATGTGCTTGTTGCAAGCAAAAATTTGATTTCTATTTTATTTTTAGCATAAGAAGGCTATGTAATTAGTTTTCTTAAGGACCATTGTAATATTCTTTATGAAAGAAATAAAATTATAAGTGATTTTCTTATTAATGATCTCTACCAGTTACATATTGATTTATCTATCTTTAATATCAAGCAAAATATGAATGCTATAGGATCAAAATGATCTAGGGATAGTCCAAATGATAGGTATCGATGGCACCTAAGGCTAGGTCATATAGCAGAAGATAGGATTAATAAATTAGAGAAAACTAGGCTATTGAGTCCATTGACTTTTGAGTCATATCTAATTTGTGAATCATGGCTTCATGGCAAAATGACTAAGCTCCCTTTTGTAGGACATGAGAAAAAGGCCACAGATCTACTTGCCCTAGTAGATACTGATGTGTGCGACCCATTTGATGTGCCAACTAGAGGCAACTTTGCCTACTTCATAACATTTATAGATGATTTATCTTGGTATGGGTATGTGTATCTTATGAGATGCAAGTTTGAAGCCTTTGAAAAGTTTAAGAAATCCAGACATGAAGTAGAAAAGCAAATTAAAAAACCCATTAAGATTCTTCGATCAGATCGAGGAGGTGAATACCTTAGTCGAAAATTCTTGGACTATCTCAAGCAATATGGCATAGTCTCTCAATGGATTCCATCTGGAATACCATAACTCAATGAGGTTTCAAAATGAAGGAATCGGATCCTATTAAATATAATCGATCCATGATGAGTTTCATAGACCTCCGTGATTTTGTTTGGGGACATAGTCTGTTAACTGCTATATATTTACTGAATAAGATTTTTTCTAAAATCATTCCTACCACACCATATGAGATATGGCATGGTAAGAAACCAAGTCTGAGTCATCTCAAAATTTGGGATTGTTCGGCTCATATTAAAAGACAACAAGTGGACAAGTTAGACTATAGGTCCTTTAGAGCTTGATTCATAGGATATCCTAAAGAGTCATTAGGATATTATTTCTATATTTCAGAAGACCATAATATGATTGTGAGTCAGCATGCCATCTTTCTTGAAAAATAGTTTATTCAATATGGTGGCATTGGAAAGCAAATCAAGCTCGAGGAGAAAGTCTCCCAAGAGCAACGAGCTAAGGACCCTATGAAACAAAATTAGGTTGAGCCAATACAATCACTATCTCCACCATCTTGTAGATGGGAAAGAGTTTCTCGTCCCCCTGAGAGGTACTTAGGTTCTATTTCAGAGAAAGTAGAGAAAATATTCCTTATAGGTAATGGGGTTCATGGTGATGATCCCAAAACCTATGATGAGATGATAACGGATATCGACTCTGAGAAATGGTTAGAGGCAATAAAGTCAGAAATTGACTCGATGCACTTAAACCAAGTCTGAACCTTGGTAGATCCACCAGAAGGTATAGTACCTATTGGGTGTAAATGGATCTATAAGAGAAAGATTAGTGTAGATGAAAATGTGGAGACATTCAAAGCTAGATTAGTGGCAACAAGATATAGACAGCGTGAAGGCATTGACTATCAGGATACCTTTTCATTAGTAGGCATGCTAAAATTCATCCGTACATTGCTTGCTATTGCAGCCTATTTTGATTACGAAATATGGAAAATGGACGTAAAAATAGCATTCTTAAATGGATACATTGAGGAAGATATCTATATGGAACAGCCACTAGGTTTCACATCCAGTGATGCTGATCATAAAGTATGCAAGCTGTAATGGTCCATATATGGACTTAAACAAGCATCTCGGAGCTAGAATATTTGTTTTAATGATGTGATCAAATTGTTTGATTTCATTAAAAATGAGAAGGAACCATGTATTTTCAAAAAGGTCAGTGGGAGCGCTATTATCTTTTTTATACTATATGTGGATGATATCCTTCTTATTAGGAATGATATTCCCATGTTGACCATAGTTAAAATATGGTTATCAAAAGAATTCTCCATGAAAGACCAAGGAGAAGCATCCTTCATTCTAGGAATTAAGGTCTATAGAGATAGACCGAATAGGATGCTAGGTCTTTCCCAGAAGATGTACATAGAGAAAGTGCTAAAGAGGTTTAGCATGGAAAACTCCAAGAGGAGATTGGTACCTTTCAGACATGGCATTCATCTCTCCAAGAAAATGTGTCCCAACACACTTGAGGAGATTGAACGAATGAGCAAGATCCCTTATGCTTCAGCAATAGGGAGCCTCATGTATGCCATGTTATGTACACGACTTGATATAGTCCATGCTGCAAGTGTCACGAGCAGATATCAGTCAAATTCAGATGAAGAACACTGGACTTCTCTGAAATGTATGCTTAAGTACTTGAGAAGAACTAAGGATATGTTGTTCGTTTTTGATAATGGAGAACTCCAAGTTCAGGGGTATACAGACTCGGATTTTATGTTCGATATAGATGATCGAAAGTTGACATCTAGGAGTCTGTTTGTATGTAATGGTGGTGCTGTTAGTTGGAAGAGTTTGAAGCAGACAGTGATAGTAGATTCCATCATGAAAGCAGAGTATATTACTACATCAGAAGCTACAACAGAGGCATTCTGGTATAAGAAGTTCACTGCAAAGATCGGAGTGATGCCATCGGATGCCATTCCTCTATATTGCGATAATAATGGCATCATAGCCCTTGCTATGGAGCCGAGGTCTCACCAAAAATCTAAAAAAATCGAGCGGCAATACCACCTCATTCATGATTACCTCGAGAAAGGTTACATCGAGGTTAAGAGAGTCGACTCCATAGATAATGCGGTGACCCACTTACAAAGCTATAGGGCCAGCAGAATATCGAAGCCCACCTTAAGAAGATGGGACTTAGATTTGTAACCATTTGGCTTTAGGTCAAGTGGGAGTTTTTTAGATATGTGTGCCCTAAAAGCCAGATTGGTCGACACTTGTAATACAATTCTAAGAGCAAAATTATAATTCTGATTATAAATAATAAAATAAATTATTTTCTATCATAGTGTGTGTTTGAAAGTGTCTATTATACATCTCTTGAGGTAATGGTAATGATGGTTCATATTTTCACTAGTAGAAAATTTAAGATATGAATTTTCATTATTAACTCATAAAATGCTCCCGATCGAAGGATCATCATGAGGATAGTAATTGATCTGGAAGGTTGGTGTACAATCACTTTTTTAGGATAGATGAGTCTTGAGTCTATGGTGTAGAGACATCGGAGCGAAAGTATAGGTACTCATTAGAGAATAAGGGCACTAAGCGTGACCACCTCGAGCGGTTATGAGGAAGTCTACCTTCTCGTCGATGACTGACTCGAGGCTGCAGTGGCGTGTCTGGTTCTTTGACCTGAGGTGCGTCGGTAGTTCACCTTGAGCATGTTATAGTTTGACCACACCATAACTCGATCTCCTAGCCATTCGAAATTCTGAGGTGTATGTTGGCTATAGCACGTTCATTATAGAAATTGGATTGCACCAATAAAGAATCTATCTACCTCGGTAGATGAGGAGCAGTCCTCTGATGATCATGAGAATCAAGTCCATAAGCCCACGACCATGGTAGAGTGAAATAATAGAAAGATTCTATTAGGGTTTTCACATTGGACTTGAATCGAATGATTAATTCATATGACGGAATTAGGATTTGATAAGATCACCTAAACCCTAATTCGGTTGGGGCTCAAGATAAAGAAACCTAATCACATAGGTAACTACACCGAGAGGTTTGCTTTTAGTTCTAATGGGTTGCCACCATATGCTGCTAGGTGTCACTGGTAAATTTTGAGAGCAATTAGAATGATTTGGATGATCGATCATACTAGTTGTTTGAATCAGAGAAGTTCTGATCCATCGAAAGGTATTTCGATGATGTCGATTAAAAGGAATATGCCCTCAAGCCAATTTATTTTTGGGATGTTCTTTATCTTTCAGACTCATGTAATGACATTTTTAATAAATAAAGGCATTTTATTTCATCATATGCAGTGTCTTATTATTTAAGATTATGATGAACTCTATAAATTAGGGCTATGGTTTTAGGATTATGGTGAGATCATACTAGTGAGATCTAAAATCTTAAAATCCTAATTTAAATATTCCTAGTTGATGGGACATTGAGTTAGGGATCAATGTTTTTCGATAAGACTAGCACATTCTCTGTATGCTCGATTAAGAGGGTGATTGATCTCATAATAACTTGTGTATGACACTAATACAAGAATATGGGTGCTCATTAGAGAATGAGTTCACTGAATTGATCCAAATTGAGAATATCTAATGGAGTCTTATCTACATGTCAATAGATGGTTCTCATAGTGAAATTTGTGCATGTAATCCTTTGACCTGAAACTACCATAGAATCTTATATATATAAATCCATATTTTGGTTCATATTCATTCATGACTTAGTTATATACGGGATGATCTGGATATGGTAGATTATATATATGAGGATTGTGAGTAGGTTAACAAGAAATCGATCTCTCCTAGTAAGAGGAAATAGCATCCTACCTGCTTCAAACAAATAATGATTCAGGAAGACTTTGATCAAAGCATGATGAAAATTAGAAATGGTTTCTAATATTTCATTAAATGAATCATTATCATAAGATTGAAAGAGAAATGAATATGATATTGGGATTGACATATTTTCATACCTAGAGTCATATTCAGGATGCAGGAAGATCGAAGGATCTAGTTGCATGGTAATTTTCACTGAAGGATATTTTTGGTATTTTCATCAAAATTTCACATCTTTCGAAGTCATGATACGTTGCTAGACGTCAATCATGTCTTGTGGGTTTGATCAAATTAAAATTTTAATTTGATCATTAAATTAGAAAGTGTTCTAAATTAAGTCAAATTGGGTTGGCTTGTTTTGACCTAAATCGGTTTGGTTGAGTTCTAACCAGATTAGGTCAAATCACACCCTGACTCACTGCTGGTTAGATGTGGAACCCAATGGGTCACACACAAAGAGAATTGATTAAGGGTCTAATTAGATTAGACCATGTTTGCAAGATGAATATGCTAGCACATATAGCAAACCCTAGCATCTAGATTCGAATCGGCTTCCGATTTGGGCTAATTAATATTCGATTTGAGCCAAATAAGATTTGGTCTTGAGTTAAATTAACCTAGATTCATTGGGCTTCAGATTGGATACCACAAACCTACATCCCATGCACCAAAAAGTCTCTCTCTTGTGTGTGGGAAGTCTTTCATGCGCAAAGGACTCTTTGGTGCATCGAATAAGATGGTGCCTAACTTCTTTGACTTTTTTCATATGTTATGTTGCGTAAATATTTTTAATTGGCATGGACATCAGATATGGGGTGCAGAAGAGTCCTTTTGTAGATGAAATACTTCTTTTTTCCTTTTAATTTTTTCACCCAGGATGTTTTGTTGCCCAAGCCCCCTTGCCACCCAAGACTCCATGCTGCCTACTCCTCCTTGACGTCTCTTGGCCTAAGTCAAAGTCTCTTGGGACTATGACTATTCAATGTTTATCTCCATGCCTTGTTATTGAATGGGCATTCCTTTTTAGAGCCATTGGATGGCTTTGTTTCATGATCTAATGGATGAAAAGGGTGGTGCCAAAGATGAAGCATTGTGACTCTTCGTAAAAACTTACATAGAATTAATCCAAGAGTCCTTCTACTTTAAGGCACCTATTGGACTAAGTCTATATGTCATTTTTACTGATGAGGCATGAGATTGAATGATGGGGCATGAGAATTTGATGAGAAAAGGGCATGAGTTTTTAGATGGCACCCTTACGTACATTATAAATAGGGGTGCACACCAAAAGTCCGAAGTGTGTGAACATTATCTTTTCTTTCTTACAAGAGTTTCTTTTTATCCAATTTTCTTTCTTTCTTTATCTTATCTAGACCTTGTCATTATAAGGACAAGAAGTCATCTTACGACTAAGAGATTAGGAAGGAAAATTAAGAAGACAAAAGAAAAAGAAAGATAGATAAAGAGAGGCAAGGAATGTGACATAAAGGCTAAAGAAGGTCTAGCCCTTTTAACTAAAGTTCTTATTATTAGAACTTTAATTATATAAATCAAAGGTGCTGATGTCTTGATCAAGTCTCTGTGTGGATCAACGTTGAAGGGTGAACACATGGACACCTGGTGGAAACCCTGACGGACTGCTATCGACAATTAGAGTCAATTTAGGGTTTAGCGATAAGAGGTATGTTCTAATACTTTCTTTTATATTATAAATGCATGTTATATGACTTAATTGCTAATAAGGTGGTCCTTGGGTTTAGGTTTGGTTTATTTGATTTCATATTTTTGCTTTGAAATCTATGCTTCCACCCTGTACGCCAAATCCAACAGTGGTATCGGAGCAAGCCTTATTAGGTTAAATCATATAATGCTTTGCTTATAGTATAATAGCATAAATGAAAAATATGATATAATATTTTTAGCATGTTTTAATTTATATGATGAGATCATATTCTTTTTCTTATGATAATGAGATTATGTTGTATATATTATTCTATAAAGGTTGCCCTGATATAGTGGAAAGTATTCACTATATAATGATGGTTGTCCTAGAATAATTATACATGTTAATTGATATATATAATTTTTATCATAATTAATGCTATTATGCATTTAGTTTGTTTCGAATCAATATGTGCCTTGAGACCATTTAAATCTCTCTATAAAAATTATATTAAGTTGTAGTGTAATTAATCTTTAGCTCAATTAGTTAAGTTGTCTAATTGATCAATCGGTGTCTAGGAAAAATGGTTCTTGATTGGTAAAGAGAACATGGTTTTTTAATTATTTTTGTTGTCTGACCTGCCTAATTTATTGGTATCTAAGGAAAGCAGCGGGGGGACTCCCATTTCTCTTTCATTTACTTGGCCGATTCAATTAATTTAACTCCAAATTTAAATGCTTAATATTATATTCACTACATTAAGGCCTTCCTTCATACTAGTTTCTTATTATGTCCAAAACCATATTAGTTCTGTTGTGTAACCACAAGATTTATCATGGAGAAAGATGTAATATTAATCTAGTGCATTGAGATGCTTACAGCATTTTGAATATACTACTTTGTTGTGTAACCACAAAAGTAGTTATATTTTATTTTTGATTATATAAAAATGAAGGGTTCTACTTAAACTAAAATATTAAAGTTTGTTGTATTAACACAAGGCTATTAATGTTTTGGAGACAAAAGTTTTTTGAGAGTTACATAAAATGCAATTGGAAAGAGTTTCCTACCTTTGAACTTATAACAAGTTTGTTGTGCAACCACAAGACTTTTTATAAGAAATTAGGATCTTATTCTCACTAAGAAAATCAATAAGAGGGTTATGATTTTTAGTGGGAGACATAATTAAATTAAAGTCCTAATTTAATTATGTTTGTCATCATGAATTGTTTACTTATGTATTGTTCTTTATTATGTTGATTAAATGGCTTCTTCACTTTCATTACGTTTAATTTTGGATTCAAATAAATTGACAGATCAAAATTATGTTGATTGGTTCAGAAATCTTAAAATTATACTCAATCAAGAAAAACTCTCCTATATTCTCGACATCGCTGATCCTAAGCCATTAGAAAATGATGCCATAGATAAAGATAAGTCCACATACAAGATGTGGCAAAATGATTTTCTTACTGTCAAATGCATCATACTTGCTTCTATGAATAATGAATTATAGAGGCAGCATGATAGCATGGATACTCAATCCATATTGCTCAATCTAAAAGAGCTTTATGGAGAGCATAGTAGGACGGTTAGATATGAGATATCTAAGCAATTATTTCATGCAAGAATGACAGAAGGAACATCCATACAAAATCATGTTTTGATGGTAATTGATCTAATCACTCGATTAAGTCAATTAGTTTTTGTAATTGATGGAGAGTTAAGTCAGGATTTGATCCTGCAATCATTTCCAGAATCATTTTCTCAGTGTGTCATGAACTATCACATGAACAAACTGAATTCTTCATTGCCTAAGCTATTAAATATGCTCAAAATAGCAGAAAGCCATATCAAGAAAGATAAGGCTCCTCTTCTTCTTGTGGAAGGGATCTCCAAGAAGAAGGCAGGCAAAAAAGGTTAAAAGAGAAGGTTGAATCCTAAAAGTGGTATAAATAAGAAGAAAAAGGAGAAGAAGGTCTTCAAATAAATGACCTATTTTCACTATGGCAAAGCAGACATTGGAAGAGGAATTGCAAGGCTTACCTTGCAACTATGAAGTCTGGTGCAAATAATGCACCAAAAGATATGTATGAGATACATACTATATTATCATTAAATTCTTTCATTTCAAATTCTTGGGTATTAGATACCAGCTGTGATTTTTATATCTACAAATTTTTGTAGGAGCTGTAGAAAATTAAGAGTTTGAAGAAAGGTAACTTCAAGCTTTATGGTGTTGGAGAAGAATCTATCCAAGCAGAAGCTGTAGGGACAAATATATTGAAGTTACCTTATGGGAAGATCTTAGAGCTTACAAATTGTTATTATATGCCTAAGATCATTAGAAATATTATATCTATATCCTTATTATTAAAATAAGATTATAGTCTTAATGTAATGAGCGAAGGTTGCTCGATCAAATATTCTAATGAAATTACTTGTTTTGGCATATTTAGCAATGGTTTGTTGACTTTATGTTTCGATAATAATATATTGCATATTGATGAGAATGGAAAACATAAGAGAGATGACATAAATAATACTTTACTCTGGCATTATCGATTAGGTCATATTAGTGAGGCTAGGATTAACAAGTTATATAAAGAAAAGATCTTTGATCCTTTTGATTATGAATCATTGGGAACTTGTGAGTCATGCCTCATAGATAAAATGACCAAGATTCTATTTAGTGGACATAGAAAAAGGACAAATGAGTTATTAGGACTTATACATACGGATGTATGTGGTCCTATGACAACTTAAGCTAGAGGAAGATACTCTTATTTTATTACATTTACTGATGATTTTTTTAGGTTTGGATATGTGTATCTTATGAAACACAAATCAGATGCCTTTGATAAATTTAAAGTATCAAAGTATGGTCGAAAAATAAACTAGACAATGTATAAAAATTCTTCGATCTGATCGAGGAGGAGAATCCTTATCTAGTGAGTTTCTTGACTATCTTAAATTTAAAAGAATTCTCTCTGAATGGACACCTCCTTATACACCGTAATTAAATGATGCAGTAGAAAGAAAAAATCATACTTTATTAGATATGGTACGGTCCATGATGTGCTTCACTGATTTACCTATTTTCTTCTGGGGTCATGCTCTGGAGATTGTAATTTACATCTTGAATAGAGTACCTTCTAAATCTGTATCTAGTACTCCATATGACATATGGAGAAGTAAGAAACCTAATCTTAAATATCTTAAGATATGGGGTTGTCCAGCTTATGTCAAAAGAAATTTTGGACATAAACTTGATGCTAGATCAGACAGATATCTATTTATAGGATATCCTAGAAATAATATAGGATATTTATTCTACCATCCTACTGAATAAAAGGTATTTATAAGTAGGCATGCCATTTTCATGGAAAAAGAATTTATCCTAAAAAAGGGCAGTGGCAGAAATATTGAACTTAGTGAAGTTCAAGAAAATCAAATAGAAATTTCTGAACCATATAATCACATAAAAAAACTAGAACACATAACTCCTATCCGTAGGTCTAAAAGAGTACAAAATACACCTATGAGGTATGATTTCATTATTGAGAATAATGAAGCCCAAGTCATTGAAAATGACGAACCTCTGATCTATGCAAAAGCAGTCAAAAGTAAGGACTCTTACAAATGGCTGGCCGCCATGCAATCCAAAATGGAATCCATGCACACCAACAAAGTATGAACTTTGGTGGATGCACCAGAGGATATAAATCCTATTGGATGCAAATTGATTTTTAAGAAAAAGATTAGAGCTGATGGTCAAATTGAAATCTATAAGGCCAGATTGGTGGCTAAGGATTTTAGGCAAAAATAGGGGATTGATTATGATGAAATATTTTCACCTATTGCCATGCTCAAATCTATTGGGATTATGCTTGCTATAGCAGCATACCACGACTATGAAATATGACAAATGGATGTAATGACTGCCTTCTTTAATGGTTTCCTTGAGGAGGAAGTCTATATGTCATAGCCAGAAGGATTTGAGTCAAATAAGAGGCCAAATCAGGTATACAAACTTAAGAGATCCATTTATGGATTAAAGCAAGCATCAAGGAGTTGGAACATCTGTTTTGATGAAATACTAAAAGAGTTTGGTTTTATCAAGAATGTTGATGAACCATGTGTGTACAAGAAAACTAGTGGGAGAACCATAGTCTTCTTGGTTCTATATATAGATGACATACTCCTAATTGGGAATGATATCCCAATGTTATAATCAATCAAATTATGGCTATCAAATAAGTTTTCCATGAAAGATTTGGGTGAAGCATCCTATATACTAGGAATAAAGATCTATAGAGATAGATCTAAGAGGATGCTAGGCTTGTCCCAATCAAGGTACATTGACTTAATACTGAAAAGATTTAGTATGGATGGGAGTAAAAGAGGTTATTTACCCATGAGTCAAGGCATACATCTCTCTAAAAAGATGTCTCCTAAGACACCTGAAGAGAGAAATAGAATGAGTTCTATTCCTTATGCTTCGATTGTTGGATCAATAATGTGTCATGTCCATGTTATGTACAAGGCCTGATGTTGCTTATGCTTGAGGCATTGCAAGTAGATTTCAAGCTAATCCAGGAGAGGATCATTGGAAAGTTGTGAAAAATATTCTTAAGTACTTGAGAAAGACTAAAGATATTTTTCTAGTATATGGAGGTTCTGATCTTAAATTAGAAGCATATTCTGATTCTAGTTTTCAATCAGACCCAGATGATAGCAAATCCATTTTAGGATATATATTTACTCTGAACGGTGGAGCAATGAGTTGGAAGAGTACTAAGAAGCCAACTGTTGCTGACTCAACCACTGAAGCAGAATACATAGTTGTAAGTGAAGCTGCCAAGAAAGCTGTCTGGATGAAGAAGTTCATCACTGAATTAGGTATAATTCCTAAAATTGAGAATCCAGTACCATTTTACTGTGATAATACTGGAGCTGTAGCTCAAGCAAAGGAATCAAGGTCTCATCATAAATCCAAACACATTCTGAGAAGCTTCCACCTCATTCAAGAAATTATTGAAAGACAAGATGTGGTCATACAACGAGTAGATACAAAGAACAACATAGCAGACCCATTCACTAAGGTTTTATCACTACAATTGTTAGATCACCACCTTGATTATATGGGATTAAAATATAAGGGTGATTGGCTTTAGTGCAAGTGGGAGATTGAAAGGAATATGCCCTCAAGCCAATTTATTTTTGGGATGTTCTTTGTCTTTCAGACTCATGTAATGACATTTTTAATAAATAAAGACATTTTATTTCATCATATGTAGTGTCTAATTATTTAAGATTATGATGAACTCTATAAATTAGGGCTATGGTTTTAGGATTATGGTGAGATCATACTAGTGAGACCTAAAATCTTAAAGCCCTAATTTAAATATTCCTAGTCGATGGGACATTGAGTTAGGGTTCAATATTATCCGGTAAGACTAGCACATTCTCTGTATGCTCGATTAAGAGGGTGATTGATCTCACAATAACTTGTGTATAACACTAATACAAGAATGTGGGTACTTATTAGAGAATGAGTTTACTGAATTGATCCAAATTGAGAATATCTAATGGAGTCTTATCTATATGTCAATAGATGGTTCTCATAGTGGAATTTGTGAATGTAATCCTTTGATCTGAAACTACCATAGAATCTTATATATATAAATTCATATTTTGATTCATACTCATTCATGACTTAGTTATGTATGGGATGATCTAGAAATGGTAGATTATATATATGAAGATTGTGAGTAGGTTAACAAGGAATCGATCTCTCCTGGTAAGAGGAAATAGCATCCTACCTACTTCAAACAAATAATGATTTAGGAAGACTTTGATCAAAGCATGATGAAAATTAGAAATGGTTTCTAATGTTTCATTAAATAAATCATTATCATAAGATTGAAAGAGAAATGAATATGATATTGGGATTGACATATTTCCATACCCAGAGTCATATTCAGGATGCAGGAAGATCGAAGGATCTAGTTGCATGGTAATTTTCACTAAAGAGTATTTTTGATATTTCCATCAAAATTTCACATCTTCCAGGTAGTCATGATATGTTGCTAGACGTCAATCATATCTTGTGGGTTTGATCAAATTAAAATTTTAATTTGATCATTAAATTAGAAAGTGTTCTAAATTAAGTCAAATTGGATTGGCTTGTTTTGACCTAAATCAATTTGGTTGAGTTCTAACTAGACTAGGTCAAATCACATCCTGATTCATTACTGGTTAGATGTGGAACCCAATGGATCAGATATAAAGAGAATTAATTAAGGGTCTAATTGGATTAGACCATGTTTGCAAGATGAATATGCTAGCACATATAGCAAACCCTAGCATCTAGATTCGAATTGGATTCGAATCGGCTTTCGATTTGGGCTAATTAAGATCCAATTTGAGCTAAATAAGATTTGGTTTTGAGTTGGATTAACCTAGATTAATTGGGCTTCAGATTGGGCACCACATACCTACATCCCACATGCTAGAGAGTCTCTCTCTTGCATGTGGGAAGTCTTTCATGCGCAAAGAACTCTTTGGCGCATGGAATAAGATGGCACCTACCTTCTTTGAGTTTTTTCATACGTTATGTCGCATAAATATTTTTAATTGTTGGGGACATCTAATATGGGGTGTAGAAGAGTCCTTCTACAGATGAAATACTTCATTTTTCCTTTTAATTTTTTCACCCAGGATGTTTTGTCACCCAAGCCCCCTTGTCGCTCAAGACTCCATGCCGCCTACTGTTAGATATATGTGCCCTAGAAGCCAGAATTGGCTGACACTTGTAATACACTTCTAGGGGCAAAATTATAATTTTGACTATAATTAATGAAATGGGTTATTTTCTATCACACATGTGTATTTAGTGTCTGTGATACATCCTTTGAGTTAATGGTAATGATAATTCATATTTTCAAGAGTTGAAAATTTAAGACATGAATAATCATTATTAACTCATAAACAGCTCCCGACCATAGGATCATCACGAGGATGGTGATTGATTCGGAAGGTTGGTGTACGATCGCTTCTCTTTAGTAGATGAGTCTTGAGTCTACGGTGTGGAGACACCGGAGCGAGAGTACAGGTACTCGTTAGAGAACGAGGGCACTGAGCGTGACCACCTCGAGTAGTCATTAGGGAGTCTACCTTCTCGTCAATGACTGACTCGATGCTGCAGTAGTGTGTCTGGTTCTTTGACCTGAGATGCATCGGCAGTTCACCTTGAGGGTGTTATAGTTTGACTACACCATTACTCGGTCTCCTAGCCATATGGAACCCTGAGGTGTATGTTGGCTATAGCATGTTCATTGTAGGAACTGGATTGCATCAAGATGGAATCTATCTACCTCGGTGGTAGAGGAGCAGCCCTATGATGATCATGAGAATCAAGTCCAGAAGCCCATGGCCATGGCAGAGTGAAATAATAGAAAGAGTTTCTATTTAGATTTTCACATTGGACTCGAATCGAATGATTACATCATATGACAGAGACTAGGGTTTGACGAGTTCACCTTAACCCTAATCTGATCGGGGCTCAAGATAGAAGAACTTAATCACACAGGTAGCTGCACCAAGAGGTTCGCATTCAGCTCTGATGGGTTGCCACCATATACTGCTAGGTGTCACTGGTGGATTTTGGGAGCAATTAGAATGATTTAGATGATCGATCATTCTAGCTGTTCGAATCAGAAGAGTTCTGATCCATCGAAAGGAGTTTCGATGATGTCGATGATAGAGATCATGACATATCCCATTACCATACAGAACTGAACCTAACTGGGTCACACAAACAAGGGTTTGAATCTGGTGATCATCAATTGAACTGATCTAGTTCAATTGATCTGAATGAGATTCAATTAGGTTCAAGGAAAATCGTGCTAGCACTCGATTGAACCTAACGTTCTTCTTTTACTATCATAAATAAGTTGTCCTGACTGAGCCAAAGGAGTTTGTGCTCAATCAGAGGCCTTCATATGGTCTGACTGGAGGTTGTCCAAGTCAGAAAAGGTTGTCTTATTTTGTAAGACATTACCTGCCATTTTTGGTCACCTGCCATTTCTTGTTCTTTGACTTTGGTCAAAAGTCTACCTTTGACTGGTCAAACGTTGACCATTGACACTTTGACTTTTGACCACATGTCATGCACCTATTGGAGAGCTGGTGGGGGCCTGTCCCCCTGCCAGAACCTGGCAAGGAGAAGGGCGCACGCCACCCTAGGCGTGTGCCCAAGTTGGAGGCGCCTAGGAGTCCTTGTTGGACAAGGACTCCATCTCCTTTTTGGATTCCAATTAGAGTTCTTCTAAGAACCAACTTTGACTGGTCTTAGGCACCCTCTAAGGAGGAATCCAGGGGACTCTATTCCCACCAATCAGATTTAGATCTGATTTCACAAAGGGTTGTGATTGGTTGGGAAGAAGAGGAGTTGGATCACAGCTAGTCTATAAATAAGACCCTGCGCCCAACTCCTAGATTGTAAGATGAATGCTATTAGATACGCCCCAAGGCTGCCTCTCCCCTCCTTCTCCATGCCAAACCTCTTCTCCCCTTGCTCTCCACGTCCAAAAGGAGTTTTGGACTTGGTTTGGTGCGATTCAGATCAAAGAAAGGCGATCAAAAGCAAGAAGGCTGCGCTGCTGCAAAGGACGACTGCTGATCTTCAAAAGAGTTTTGAAGATCCTCCAGATCAGATCCAGATCTGATTTTTGGAGATGTGATAGAGAAGAAGAGGATCTCCAGATCCAGCCTGAGTGGATACCGGTAGAGGCCAGGCGCTTGCGTGGCTAAGATCCAGAACCTTCCGCTGCAATACAGGATCATCAACAGGGTAATAGGATTACCCAAATCAGGTAAATTAAATTTGATTTAATTTATCTTAATTTTATTTTATTAAAATAATAAGAATCAGATCTGAAACATATCAAGATCTGATTAAGATCAAGAGAAAAATTTTTGAAATATATCTCTTGATCTGATCAGATCTGAACGAACCTGGACCGGGAAATCAGGATTTCCCTTCAACTGGTATCAGAGCCATGGTTCTAAATTGTTTAGATCTGATTTTAATTTATTTTAATTAAAAAATAAGTGATTTCAGATGTCACATGAGATGTGATCAGATCTAAAATCAGAAAAATTAAAATTAAATGATTTGGATCTAAGATTAGAAGATATGCATGACTAGTTCTAGAATAGAATAGTTCTATAGAATAGTCTTGCATGTTTTTGATTTAATCTGATTAAATCATATTTTAGATCTTTTTATTTACTATTTTCTGATATTATAAGTATTATAATAACATCTTGAAAAAATAGCAAATAAAAATTATTTAATTTTAAATATCATATGAGATATGATTGATGCATGACTAGACTAGTTGTAGAATAGTTCTACATAATTATCTAGATTAGAATTTATTTTGATTAGATCAATTTAAATCTAATTTTTTAGATTATTATGTGATAATTTAGATCTGAAAACATGCATGATTTGATACATGAGATGTATGCAAAATATGCCATGATTAGATCTACTTTATATATGAGATATATGATATAGATCTGATATTATTTTGTAGTATTGAATGTTCCTGATTAAGGCGTTCCTCTTGGCCGTCCGGTCATAAGAACGAAGAAGGGTTTGAAGGCCCTCTCTTCCCATTCGATGGGGTGTTCTTATGACGTGTAGGGGTGCTGCGTGTTCGTCCTTAATCAGAAACCCAAAACTTACTTTCTGCAAAACCCTAGATCCTGAAACCCTAGGATTTATTGTGCATATTTTGTTTATGAACCCTAACTTAATTAAGAATTAAGTTTATGGAATATTAATTAGGTCTAAAATTGAGAATTTCAGATCTAAGACATATTCATAATACTGGGTTCGAGCTTGGGTAGCTCAATTAGGTCTAAGCGGTTGATCAAACCGAATCAAGAGTTGGTTAGATGGGATCAACAATGCTTAAATTGACCAGCCTAATAGGATTAAGTTTGGGTCAAGATCGAGTCACGATTAAGCAAGACCTAATTAGGCTCAAAGGTTAGAGTCTGGATTGTAGGCTAACCCAATTGGTTCTGACTCAACAATTTGGTGTCTAAGGTAAGTTTGGCACAGACGACCGACTAGTTTTTAATTGGAAGCTACTCGACCTGAATGCGTTCTTGT